>PVJL010003973.1:0-50000 GCA_004026885.1 Lyroderma lyra
CCCGGCCCCACCGCACCCCTCTCCCTCCCCCTCCCATCCCGTCCCCTCTCCCTCCTCCTTTCTTTTTCATTTTTATTTTTACTTATTTATTTATTTTATGTGGGTAGTTCCCCTGGCTGGGAATCGAACCCAGCATTGACAGTGTCGAACCACCAGGAACTCCCCGCCTCCTCCCTCCTTGGATTTTGGAAGTGTCCCCTTTTCTCACAGCACACACGTTCCCTGAGGGCAGGGCCTTGTCCCTTGTTTGGCTCACAGCTGTCTCTCGGGCCCTGAGAGCTCTTGCTGCCCAGTGACAGGTGCTAAGTAAACGTTCGTGGGAGGAATGAGTGAGAGAAACATTTCAGAGGAAGCAGTGTTGTTCTGGGGAGGATTTCCGTAGAAGTAACTGGAATGGAGCCAAGGGGAAGGACAGGAATGCGGAGTTGTCCCCATTTCTCATCCATTTTCAAATGCTTAATGTGCCCCAAATATTCATGAAGGTACCGATGGTCCAAACAGAGGGATTGCAGACTGAGAGTTCGCACTTGTGTTACGTGTCATGGGCACCAGGCGTCCGTGCGTGCACATTGTTCATGCTGTCCACAACGTCCCCCAGTGTTCCTGGGAGCCTGGCACTACCCGTCAGACACTGGGAGGCCGGGGTGCGAGGGGCGTGCAGCTCCCAGTTCTGGAGACCCTGTCACTCCAGGTCCTCCCTCTGGCAGAACCAAGGTCCAATCACAACACTCGACTTTGCTGGCTTGGCATTTCGGTGTTTCTTGACGAAAGAATCCCGAATGTTCGTTGTGTGAGAGAGGCGCTCAGAACCGTCTCTCACAGGCGACAGCGTTGCCTTTCAGGTGCAGCGCCACCTGGAGAACATGTTCTCTGGAAGAAACAGTTCCAACCAGATGACCGTCTCTATGGCCCTCGGACTACCCCCGTGGATCGCAGACACTCAAGCTAACCACTACCTGGCGGCCAAGAGAGCCATCCAGACAGGTGGGGCCTCAGATGGCTGGAGTTGCCGGTTCACAGTGGGCCCGAGAGCTGGGGCCCGGGGAGGGGGCCCTGGGCAAGGCGGACACTCTGCGGCCGACCGTCCTGCAGGGACTGTGTTGCAGGCTGTGAGCTGTGCACACACTGTCTCACGAATGTGGTCTCTCCTCAAGTCTCTTGTACTGTACTCACCCCTCTTCTTGGGATGATGGGAGTGATAAAGGGCCGACGTGATGAGAGGACGTGAGGTGAATGGTGTGAGCATTGTTTATTTCTGGAATTTTCCATTTAGTATTTTTAGACCACGGTTCACGGTGGGTAACTGAAACTGCCAAAATGAAGCCATGGCTACGTGGGGCGTGGGGCGGGGCTCTTGTATTACAGATGAGGCCGTGGGCCACACCCCTGCTGAGGGCAGAGCTGGAACTTGAGGTCCAGCCCTCCTGGAAGCACCGATTGTCAGGGTTATGAGCACAAGGGACACAGACATGAAAAAGTAGAGGACAGCCCACGACTTGGGGCATTCTTCTCTACATCGTCATTCCCACCCCACTTGAAGCAGAATTTTACCAGTAAAATTTGGGAGTGAACCAAAGAGAAAAGTCAGGCGGGTAACTATAATGCCAGCTGCTGAGAGACGTGTGATTGAAATGTCAAGGTCAACGATGAAGACCTGAAAGCACTCTTGCAGGAATGCCTAGGGCATCTTTTGGTCTATTAGCCCAAGGGGTTCAGCACACAAATAGACCAAAAGATGTGCTGAACCCCTTGGGCTAACAGGGTGCACCCTCCCCATCCACACTCTGTGGAGAAAGACCACGCGGGCTGTTCTTTTCTGTCTTCCTTTTATTTTTCATTCCCGCTCCATCGCTAGCAACTTGTCCTCTGGCCTAGAAGGTTTCAGTTCATCTCTCTCCAGATCCTGGGATATCAGTCAGACTGCCTCATGGAGTACATTGAAAGTTGAGTCAAACATTCAGATGATCATTGAATATAGCTATTGATTTGTATATTGGTTACAGAAAACAAACCAACCAACCAAAACTAAAACAACAAAGTCCTGCCTTCCTGATATATCTTGTGGTGCTTTTGCCACAACTGCATGACCTTTTCTGATGACGAGAAAAGCTCAGACGGACCCAAACTGAGGGACGTTTTACAAAACAACTGATCAGTACTCTTCAAGAGGGTCAAGGTCATGCAAGACAAGCAGAGACAAGGAACTGCCGCAGATGGGAGGGGACGAAGACGATGACAAAAGGCATTGTGGGAATGTGGATTGGAGCCTGGTATAAAAACAGGGAAATAGAGTCATGAAGTGCAAATAGGTCTGAGTCTAGTGAATATTATTCCGATTTTAATTTCCTATTCTTGACTATTATGCAATGTAACGCAAGATGTTAACATTAGGGGGCTGGAGTAAGGGGCGCATGGGAACTCTGTACAGTTTTTGTGACTTTTCTGTAAGTCTGAAATTAGTTCAAAATTAAAATTTCATTTAAAAATATTTTATAAAAGAAGGTGGTTGTGAAGAAGGCAATCGCAGTTTTCTTCTTGACTCTGCTGACTACCTTCGAATGTAAATGGCTTGACCCCAGATGCCACCTTAATGGTGATTACTGGGGGTAGCCCTGCCGTTACTCTATTCCAATGCCTTCCTTTCCTGGGGTTCAGTGTTTGGAACAGAGCCAGATATGATCCGCGACGGCTCGACCATCCCGATAGCCAGAATGCTGCAGGACGTGACCCAGAAGGGCGTGCTGATGCTCCCGCTGGGCGCTGTGGATGACGGGGAGCACTCTCAGAATGAGAAGATGAACAGGTAGAGTTGTGGGGGGCTGAGCCCGCCGGCCCCGCCCCGGGGTCTCCGTCTGCAGTCTCCCGACGGCCATCCGATCTCCCTGTTTACGTGGCAGACTGGTTTTCACCCCGTTATTCCAGTGGAAATAATAGTGTTTCTCTTTGCTTCTCCGTCTCTCAGGTGGAACTACATAGAGGGCTCGAAATTATTTGCTGCCTTCTTCCTAGAGATGGCTCAGCTGCATCAGTAATGACAGGCACCTCCAGCGCAGATGTGGCCTGCTGGCAGATGCCAGCTCCCCGACCCCCAGACAGGAGAAGCATGCAAAACCCCGAGGTTTTGGGTCCGGTAAACGTTTTCCCTCCCATTGAAAGTATCTTTGGACGTGGGACCAGTAATAAGATACGTTTAAAGGTACAGACCTTGGAAATGGTTCAGTGTCCCACTGCACGCCTTTCTGAAGTCACAGCTAGCTTCGACAACTTGATGTCCCCAAGTTCACTGCAATAGCCCCGGGACTGGACTCGTTCTAGCCCTCCAGCACAAGGACAGTACTTCGATTGGACTCTCCCCTGGTGATCTGATTGGTGCAGTCATTCTAGTTTGCTTTCGGGTCCAGAAGCACCCATGACACGTACTCATTCCAGCCAGGGACAGTCAGTGCTTACCTCACCCGTGCTTTATCTTACTAATAAAAATGTTGGGCTCCACCACTGACTACCACGATTTCCCTGTGGCGTCGCCTCCAGAAGTCTTACTAAAGTGTGGCGCCATGTTTCCCCTTCGTTTACTCTTCCTACTTCTGGAAAGTTCTGAAACGGAGATGGCCAGCGTTCATATCTTCAGGCCATTTGCGACTCCTTGTGAGAAGATCAGGACTTTTTTATGCCCAGCCCCTTCACCTTGGCTGTTACGGCTGCCAAGTGACCACCCCTCCTGCCTCCTATACTTTCTTGCTCCGTATCAGAAAAGGCTCTGTCTCTCTGTTTGTCTGTCTCTGTCTGTCTCTCTCTGTCTGTCTCTCTCCCTGTGTCTCTCCTCTCTCTGCCTCCGTCCCTTCCCATCGTCTGTGCACATGTAAGTTCACCACAGCAGAACCAATCCGGATAGAACTTTGCTCGGCCCACTGGAATTTCCCTGTGACTACACCTAAATTGCTCACAGCATTTAATAGCATCAGTGTTAGATCGGGCCAATCAGCCCTGACGTGAGTAACACACTCTGAACCTGAAGCCGTCAGCTGGCGCTGCACTCGTTAGTTATTTTAGTTAACATCTTGTTTGCCTTGATTGGGTTTGAAGGTATAAACGAGGAAACAAACAAGAATGTCATTTTTCTAAGGGTGTGAGTGTATGTAAACAAATCAATTCAGTCTTTACAAATGTGTTATCTAAACTGCATTAATGGAGAAGAATTTAAGGGTTTATTAAAGGTGTTTTCTCTTATGATTCCAAAGAAAAACAAAACCTAACACATTCCATCCTTTTGTGGGTTCTTGAAATGCCGGTTTTAAAACTTGCTGTGCCACCTCGGTACAGCTGGGCCGTGGGGCTTACCCTGCCCTCGTCATGGAAGGGGTCCAGGGGGGCCCCAGCCTGGCACTAATTGTCCACGAACAGTCCCCCTCTCTGCCACTGGAGAACGGGCAGTCCTGTGGGTGGGTGTCAGCAAGTATTTGGTCCTCTTTCCTGCTGAGCTTGGTCCCTGCTTGCTGGATTATGTTGACGCTCGTGACCTTTTGGATTTTGTGGGACCTACCTGAGTCCCCAAGCTCTAACTGTGCTAGAGGTTTATGATGACAATTTGCATTTTAAAAAGAGCGTCCAGATTAGTCCCTTAACAAAAGCTGGGTGTTTGAGCAAGTCATTAAATAAGAACAGGAATTCGCTGACCTTCAGTCCTGCTGGGTCGCTGAGCCCAGGCGAGAAGGGAGGAGGGCGGCGGAGGCGGTGAGTCTGGGGGACCCCACCCCGTGGGTGCCTGAGGCTGAGCCCGCGTTTTCCTGCCTCTGGGTCACCCCAGCTCCCGCAGGTCCCTTGGGTTTTTCCCAGGCTGCGTGCCCTCTCGCCACCGGTCCTGCCGTGGTGTGGGAGCCCCAGGGATGTACCTTGGCTGCTTACACCCCGAGGTAAGACAAAGCCGCCCAGTTATGGGCCGGGAGAGCAATTAATTAGCGGTTAGGAGACAAGAGGCTTAGGGTAGAGAAATGAGAATACTCGCTTTAAAATTTTTATTGAAGACATATATGCACACGGTTGCAGTTGATGGCCGTGTCCGTGTGGAGGGCACGTTGTGACACCTGGCCCGGAGGGGACTTTACTGCACTGGCGGAGGGCAGCGTATCCAGGTTGGGGGTTGTGATTATGGGTTAGAGTTGGTGGGTGCTCGGATGGGAAGTGCTGGGGTGCTTTGGCTCTGTGTCGTGTTCATAGTGCACCGGGCAGGAAACCGCGGTGAGTGAGTACCGGTGTGCGGGCCCTGTCAGCGACGCGCACGGTCTGCACTTCAGCGCGAGGCACACGGGGGGCCTGCTCTGGCCTCTCCCCACAACACGCGCTCCTCGCCGGCACCCCCACCTCGCCCTGTGTTGGCCACGTGCCCGGCCCAGCCCCTCTCCTGACAACCGCCCCCCAACACTGCTGTTTCATTACAGAAACTCAACTCTTTCGAAATGGAAGCGCTCACCCGCCCTCCCAAGCCTGCGTCTTCCCGGGGTCCCCTGCCTCAGCAAAGGGACTGTCGGATAGCAATCCGAATCTTCTTTGACACTTTCCTCTTTCCAATCCAATTCAATATCAAGATCAGTCAACTCCATTTCTCAAAAGCCACCACTCCCGCCATTTCCACTGTCTCCTCCCACTGCCTATAAGCCAAACCCTCTGTAAGTTTTGGTGGTTATTGCAAAGCTCCTACCTGGTCTGCTTACCTGGCAGACCTCTCTAGTGCACGTGTCACACTGCAGCCTATGTGTCCCTCTTGGCCCTGCTTAAAACCCTGGCGTGGCCAGCTGGTCTGTGATGCAGTCCAGAGTCACAGGAGGGTCCATAGGAGTGTCCACAAGACTGTCCCACTCTGCTCTCTCAGGCAGGATGACAGCCAGCTGAGGGAGGAAGGGCCTTGCTAAGCACAGTGCCGGGCCCGAAACACGGCTTGGACATGCTTCGTGGCTTCGTGGAGGAGGGACCAGAGGACAATGCCAGTCTAGTTGGCTTCTTGCTTCTACTGATAGCTCCTCTCACCTAACGAAACAGTCCCCAGACCAACACCATTTAGGGATAGGGACAAATGGCATTTGAATACGAAACCATTTTAAATACCTAGTTTTAAATGTATTCACTGTCATCTAGCTCTGATTTTTTGTTATGTTTCAGTTCAAGTCTGAATACTAATTGAACATGTGATAGCTAAAGAATTGAATAATGCTTTGAGATCTTGATTATATAGGATGAAGAGGTTTGTTTGTGTGATAATGTGCCTACGGTTAGATATGGCATAGATGGCATCCATGGGTAATACCACTGTGCCCTTACGTGACAAGCAACGACGACAGGTAGACCACATATTCCTTCTGTTCTTTCCCTGCCTGACGCTGCGACGTTCACATTCTGTTTGTAGACAGAGCACTTGACACACAGCAAGGCCGACCTCCAGCGACCTGTCCTCTTCGGGAAGGGGGCTCGAGGTGGCGGCGGCTGGGTTGGGCATGTTCTGCTTTGCGCAGCTCCCCAAAGGCTCAGCCAACGGATGGGGTACAGGGGCCAGAGACACAGGAGACCTTCTGAAGCAAAGAGATGATTCTTCTTTTCTTTTTTCTTCCCAGCATGATGTGGAAGAGAATGCATGATAGGTATAATGACTATAATTTCTTAACAGTTATGGTTAAGTAAAAAAAATGCTTCTGAACTTTTAAAATTTGGGTAGATTGGAGAGAAAAAAATCCCATTATGTGGAAAAATTTTATTTAAAAACATTATCCTCGTGTAATTTCTTATTCAGAATGAAAAGAGATGTCAGAGAAATAATGTCTTTGACGATAACAGAAAACATGACGCTTTAAATCGTCTCACCTCCCACATAAAAATTCACCAAAGCAGCATTCAAAAAGAACTTAGATTTGAAATTCTAGCGTGGGTGGTGAGGTGTTCATAGCATATTGTCACTGTTACTGTAGGTGGGCACTTGAATGTAATGACAGAAAATGCTAATTTAAAGGAAATTAGAACTTTAAAGGACACTGTTAAATTAGTCATCAAAAATGATTAGTCACCAAAAATGACCAATGTTTCCTTTAAAATTTTAAATGATAATCAAATACAGGAGGCTATCTAAACTTTAAAATCCCACTTGAAGAACCAAAAGGCAGAGTTCAAGGTTATTGTGTCAACACAAAGTAAGGGGAGAGAGTTTCTGGAAAGGAGACCGAGTCACACCGGGGAGCCACCCAGGTCCGCCTACCATGCCGAAATCTCTGGGTGACCTCTGAACTATGCACATGTGAGGCAGGTGTAAGCCTTCCGGCTAAGGCTGCCGGAGTACGAATACAGGCCCCCTAACAACAATGAACGGCCTCTTCAGAGGAACATAACTGAATTCAGAATGTCTACATTATGTTACTCAAGTGTCTGAGATACAACTCATAGCTACTAGACACCTAAGGAAGAGGAACACGTGACTCATGATTAACAGGAGAAAATTAATGAAGATGAACCCCAAGATGATTCATAGGTTGGAATCAGCAGACATTATAACTTGTCGAGGCAGCTGTTACAACTTTGCTCACAGACATAAAGGAAAATATGTCTTTAATAAGTGCACAAATAAAAAATTGCATCAGAGAAATAGAAATTATAAGACAGAACTAAATAGAAATTTTAGAACTAAAAGATTCAATATCTGAAATAAGGGAGGGAAATCATTAGCTGCTTTTAACAGACGATTGGAGATGACAGAAGAATCGGGGAACACAGAAGGCAGATCAATAGAAATGATCCAATCAGAAGGTCTGAGAGAGAAAACAGGAATGAAGCGTTCAGGACAGTGGTTCAGTGAGTGTGTACAGTATCCAGAGGTGTCATACACATTTTGGTGGTATTCAATAGAGACAGGGAATGGGGACACACCCCTCCACCCAGTGAGCCTCTTTTCTGGGATGACGTCCAGGCCACAGGGCCAGTGAGTAGGAGCACATGTGGTGAGGGGAACAGCCATCAACGCCACCTGGATGGACAGAACCAGAGAACGTGACCTCACTTCGTTGAGCTCCATTTTTCTTATCTAAAAAATGGAAATACTATCCCTATTTAGAGAGCTTATAAGAATTATATGAGATAATGCAGTTAAGGTTTTAGTATAATGCCTGGTATTTATGGAAGTTGCTATAATTTTTTTTGTATGTTCTCCTTTTAATTTTTCAACCTGCAATTGCAAGTGTTCACTAGTCATTACCTAATGGGAAAAAAATTACATGTACTTGTACCTAGAAAAAGGTGTAGAACTATTGATGGCTTTATTTCCTCAAATATGATAGAGTATATATTTTGTTACTTATGAGGTTTTTCCTTTGTACTTTCTTAGACGGCCAGTGTGGTAGAGTTGGTAATAATCCTTGTGTATCATTTAAGTTGGTTCATGGTGTAAGTAAAAGAGAATCCGACACATAACAAAAGGCTTTTCTTTCCTGGCCACTGCAAGTGGACAGTTCGTGGCAGGGCTAGCTCTGCCTGGGGCCTGACCAAGGTTGTGGTCTGGCCAACAAATCTGCACCTTTGCCAGGCGACTGCGCAGCCTCCACTGTAAACGCGACTCAGTCGGAGGGGTCCTTGCTCTGCATTTCACCCTTCCAATCAGAAAATTTGTCCTCAATCAGACCAATGGAAACTTCCAACTGGAAGGGTGGGACATTTGGGTGGTTGCAGAGGTGGTGCTACTGTAGCTGACAGCTAAGCTGCCCTCTGAAGACTGAGCAGTAGTGACTACCAATTGCTGCCTACTTCTGTTAAACACGAGCAGCTTAAAAATAAACACGATGACAGCAGTAACGTTATCAATCTGTATTAGGAGAGTAGAGTTCTTCACAATGCTCAAGCACGCTTTAATTTTTTGTAAGTATTGATACATATAAAAATTTAAATGTTTTAAAGCATTTCTTCCACCAATTATAAGTAGTTGACTTATAGTCAACTTATAGTAGGTTATCTTTCCTTAAAATTCCATTAGGTTCCTGTGTCCCAAAGGTAATTAAATACGCAGTCATGGGCTACATCTCCTTTGCGGATGTATTGATGGGCAGGGCTACTATCAAAAGTAGGAGAGGGCCCGAGTAGTGCACACTGAACACACCCCAGTACAGCCACACACTCATATCGACATTTGAGTGTCAAAACCATGCAATTTTCTTTAGGTTAATTTGTGGCAAAGAAAACGCTATTATATAACCTAGACCTTTTAATCCTGTGACAGAGATGTAAGGATAATCCTCAAATCAGTGGTGACCCCACCCAGAATCCTTGATTCACGGCCCAAACTCTGGTTTGGCAGCTCTGTGGAAATGTTTGTGCAGAAAGATTATTGCATGTAAAAACGCAAAGGAGAAAGTTGTTTGTATATGACTCAGATAAAAACGCTCATCTCTTGGAGCAGTCTAAGATGATGGAGGTGGGGGGCCGCATTAGCTAACGGTGTAAGGTCAGTGCTTTAAGAAAACTCGTCCACAATACTGGACACCACCGGCCAATGCGGAGAGCAGGGTTCTTAGGCAGTGTGTGGGGAAGCCGCACTTGCGAGCACGGTGGTGGGGTCGGCGCTGCGCCCGGCCCGCAGCCGACCCAGGCCCGGGAAGGAGTAAATCCTCGGAGCAAGCTACCCCACGGGCTCCGGGGGTTTCACATCAACACGCTGCGTCCGGCTGGCTGTCACCGCATTCTAGAAAAGTCGGCCTCCCATCCGTGATGGCGCCCCCCCCCCCCCCCCCCCCCCCCCCCCCCCCCCCCCCCGTTCTCGTTAGCGTGTGCGAAAGCCGTCCACGCGGGAACGTCTTAAACACCCAAGGCGTCCTCTGCACGCACTGCCACAGCTCAGCTTCTCGGCCCGCCCGGGAGCCTCAGCACCCGCCGGTAGTGCCTGCGGCACCGGGGACCCCAACTGGGGACCCCCGGAAAGGCTTTTCCCCTCCTCCGGCGTTGCGCACGCGCCTGGCACCGCAGAACGGCTTCGATCCTCCCTGTGGGCGCCTCGGAAACGCCGGGCACCGATGCGAAGGCCGAGGGCGGCCCGCCGTCCGCCCGGCGCTCGCAGCGCCCGGGAGCGTCCGTTTCTCCCGCGTGGCCCTCGGGGTTCGCTACGGCAGGCGGGCAAGGGGGTGGAGCGAGGAGGGACGGGGGCAGGGCGGAGGCCAGATCGCCCGGGAAGAGCCCGCTCAGGGACCCTCGGTAAACCCCAGGTGGCCCGCCCGGTGAGCCACCGTTCACGTTCGGCCCGACGACTGCCTCCCCTTATTCGGACTGACTGCTTCGGCTTTCCGTTTTCCTCTCTGGGGAAGTGGTGGGACTTCCGGTTTCATCTCCGAGTGATTTCCGGCAAGAGCTGAGGTACTGAAAACAAGACGGCACACGCGTCCGTTGGCCACTTGGGGCCAAAAAGAGAAAACTGGACGTGAGTTTTACTAAACCAGTTTCGAGATCCTGCTTTTCGGGTTGTAGTGTCCGGCGATCGGTCCACCACAGCGTCGTCCTGGGAACGGCCGGAAGTCGCTCAACGGAAAGACAGGAAGTCCCTCCCCTTCCTCCCAAAGGGAAGACGGTGAGCCGGAGGAGTCAGTCGTAGAGGCTAGCAGGAGCGATTCTGCCGGCAAACAGGTAAGTTACTCTCTGGCCGGGGCGGGGGGTTTGGAGGCGGGGACCGTCCAGCGTCAGCGCGGGTCCTGGGGGCGGTGGCTTCGGGGCCGGGGCCCCGGCGGCTGGACGCTGGGAGCCCTGCCGGGGCCCTTCGCTCTTCCTCCTCCCCCTCCCCCCGCCTCCGCCCCTCCCTGCTCGCCGGTCCCTCCCGACGCCGCCCAGACTCAGCCGCCACACGCCCGCCCGCCGCCCGCGTGTCCTCACCGCCGGCCTCCGCTCCCGCCCTCCCCGTTCGCTCCGCGGCCGGGGCTCCGGTGGCCCCGCGGCGCCGGCCTGTCACCGCGGTCGCGGCGCCCTACGCAGCCCTGCGCGTCGGGGCGTCTCTCAAGGTGGCTCCTCCGGGCGCGGCGCCGCCGGGCTGAGGGTGTCTGCCGGCCCCTCGGACGGCGCCGCTGCGTCCGCGGCTTCTCCGGGACGGCGAGCGGAAGGCGCTGGGCTCCCGGCCGCCCGCCCGCTCGCCCGCCCTCAGCCGCGGCGCGGGGACCCGGAGTCCCGTCTGCAGCTCGGAGCGGCGCGGAGGTGCCGGGCGCTGCTGACCCCTGTCGGAACCGCGCGTTTGGTCGGGGCGCCCTCGTTTACCGGACTGCGGTGTGGGACTGCCCGCGGCCCAGGCGAGGCGCGGGCGGGCGCGGTCAGATGTCCGTGTCGTTGGGGCCGTCCCGGAGGGACCCCGCCCCACGACGAGGACGCCTTCGGGGGGCGCCACTTCGCTCAGCACCGCCGCCTCGTGGGGCAGGGGTAGCCGTCCCCCATCAGCGCCGCAGCCCCCCAGGAGAGCATGTGGCCGAAGTGAACACGAGACTCACATCCCAGCGCTGTCGGTCGTCCCTCCTCCCGTGCGCTGCCCGCGGGTGCCCGAGTCCGGCCAGCACGCCCGAGAACCCACGGCCAGGCGCCCGGCAGCCGGGGTGCGAGGCCGCGAGGGCCTCCGCCATTGATGCCGTGAGCAGCTGCTCCCGGGGCCTGTGAGAGCACGCTTCGGGGACAATTTCAGGTTTACAGAAACACTGCAGGGCAGTAGCGAGCGCCTCCGGGTCTGGCCGCAGCTCGCAGTGCTGTCTGCCTGGTGACAGGCGCGTCCCCGGGGCTGGAGAGCACGGCGCACCGCCCCAGATGTGAGTTCAGGCTGGGCTGGGCAGGCAGACATAGAAACCCGCGGAACGCCGTTGCCGAGTGCTAAGATGCGGCTCGGGTCACCGACGACGTCACGTCCGCCTGGGAAGGAGTGCGGGCGCACAGGCCGTTTGTTAGGTCGCAGTGCCTGGGGGTCTCGCGTGATGGATGGGACACTCCTCTCACGATTCATCCTAACTCACTTCGCTCTATTAGAGGAAAATTCTAACCTTCATGAAACAGACTTCGCGTTTGCTGCCCTCTCCTCCGAGATTTGTTTTACAGGTGTCACAGGTGTGAGGAGCGTACCAGGTATAAATCTCTGGATAAGAGAGTAATGGAAACATCTCCACCACACATTTCAAAGTTCCCCGTTTTTTCATACTTGTTAAATAGTTCTTGTGGCTTGATCACACACATTTTTTATTCGAGGACAGGAGCACAATCTGATCTCCGTTGGGTCCTCACACCACAGGGGACATTTGACTGTGTTTGCTCAGCGTGTGCTGCTGTAACAAATCCCTGTGGCCTGGGTGGCTGCAGAATCAGACTTGCTTCCCAGTTCTGGAGCTGAGAAGTCCAGGGGCAGGGCACCGATTCTGGGTGGGGGCTCTGGCTGGCTTGCAGGTGACAGCCTCTGGTCTTTTCCTCTTTCTGTAAGGACACTGATCCCTTCTTGGGAGTCATCCCCTGTAGTCTCATCTAAACCTAATTCTCTCCCAAAGGTCCCACCTCCAAATACAACACCATTTTATTTAAAATAAGTTATTTAGATAGGTTAAATGTGATTCAGAGTTGATGAAGAAATTGTAACTTTCATCTTGATGCAGGAAAACTGTGTGTGGCACAGTGTGGTACTCTGTTCACTTTTAGGCCACATCGGGGTGAACACCTTCACAGAGTTATCAGGTTAGGGTGTAGGGACTGTGGCATCGATCTGTTGCGGTTCCCTCTCTCCCACAGGAAGGCAGAGCCCTACAGAAGCTAAGTGACATGTCTGTCTTGGAGATTAGTGGCAGAGCAAGGATTAGAGTCAGTTCTCCCAGTTTGCAGGCCAGTCTTCCTGCTCTGCCCTCAGTGGTTGTTAGACTGACATGAGTCCTGTCACTTTGCGGGGCCTGCTCAGAGGTTCTGAGTCAGCAGGTCTGGGCAGGTCTGGGCAGGACTGAGAATGTGCCTGTCTGACAGTGTCCTGGGTGACATGGAAGCTGCTGGCTGAGACCACACTCTGACAACCCTGGCCTTACCCCATGGGACTTTTGATCAGTAAGAGGAGAGGTGGTGAACCTCCGTGGGTTTATACCAGCCTGACCTTTTCCTGGTACTCAGAGAACCACGTGCTTTAATTTTGTGTTACAAACAGTAATGCACCAACATCAAATGCTTAGATGAAATAAAGGACTAGAAATAAGAGTATTTCTCCAAGGATAATTTTTGGAGGTAACTAGCGGTCAGAACCATGTTACTGTCGAAGGATACACTTGTGCTGTAAGGGTCCCACTGCCTCAGGGGAACTCGTTAGAAATGCACCTTTTTGGACCCTACCCTAGACCTACTGAATTGGAAACTTTGGAGGTGGTCTAGCCTTCAGCCTTAACAATCTGACCAGGTGAGTTGATGCAGGCTAATACACACTACCCTAGAGAAACTCGTGTGTCTGAGTGCCTGGAGACACCTGCAGGAATGCTCAAAGTTGCACTGTTGGTAATAGAAAAGGAAGGAAACAATGTCCATCACAGGAGAATGGATACATTATATTACAGCCCTATAGGTAAGTACCATGCAGAGGTGAAACATGCCTCAGAGCCTAAGGGTTGGGAACATCTCTCCAGGGAAACAAAGCTATTTCCAGAAGACCACACATAGTATTTCCCCTTTAAACTTTTTAAGTTTAGGAACATGCAAAGCAAAATTGCATGTTGGGGATACAGTTATCGTAAAGTAATAAAACAGGTAAATTACAAACACAAAATTCAAGTTAAGGGTAGCTCTGGAAGAAGAGGGAAGGCGATAGGGACAGAGATAAGAATTTATTTTCTTAAATTGCGATGCGCAGTCCGAGTTTTGCTGTGTTTAATACCTTGCACATATTAAAATTATTTTTATATCAAATGTTTAAAACTGGATGAAAAAAGAGTTCTGGGGAAAGTAATCTCACAGGGTACTCTGATCATAACTTCCTAATGGGGGGTCACTGGGGGGCCACGGGAGGGTGTCACCCAGGCATATCACTTATTTAGTAAAAGACTTTTATCTGCTTTAAGCAAGTCCTGTCCATCGTTTCTGAGCATCTGCAGTGGTACGTGCATCCCCGGGGTACGTGCTGGGCTGTTTAGGGGTTCAGGGGTACACGAAGAATAATCCATAAATAGCGAGAAAACAAAATAAAAAAATGCAAAACGGTAGTTATGGAGCAGTAAGTGTTCAACTTGAATCCCCGTTCATGGAGACACTTCAGAATTAGATCTCATCAGTGACCTGATGGCTGAGGGCGTGGCTATGACCCCTCCGCCAAACCGCTCTTCCACCAATCGTCACGCACAGTGTCAGAGCAATCCCTTTGTTTCTAGAGCTTCCCCTGATTTCCGTCCATCTGTGAGCAGACCCATCGGTTTAGTTACTGAGTAAAAGAAGTGCACTATCTTTCATTGTGATTCTTTTCAAGTAGTTTTTTAATTTAATGTTTAAATACTTGATCGTCGTTATCAATCTTTAACTGTTAGGAGTATTGTAACATTAAACCTGCGGTGTGCGCTTGTCGTGGAGTCATTTTTCTTCCCTAACTTACTGCCTCCTTTCCACTATTTGACATTAAGACAGTCACTGAACAAAAGGGTCCGGATTTAAAAACAGGGCGAACAATGTATAGAAATGGGTTTAAAAGGGGTGCACACGTGGACAAAGGTTGGGCACCACTCGAGGTTCGCATGACTTTGAAATGCCTGACGGAGTGTCCTTCAAAGGAGTGTCACCCTCCGGAGACTCCTAACTCCTGTGAGCCAGCCTCAGCCTAGCCTTCTCGCACTCCTGCGGTCTCTGAGCTTTGTTCCCTGCATTCCAGACGCGTCCCCTGGGGCACGTGACTTGTCACTTCCTGGCAAGTGTCCATGTGGCTCATGTGAACGCGTGAAAATTCTCTACAGGTTCGGACGTTCTTATGTCCACAAAACATTTGTGTTTTCCCTTTGCGCGGCCTGTGGACTCGGCCCGTTCCGTCTGTGTGAGAACGATGCGGTGCGGGGCCGTGAGATGTGCTCTCACAGGGGCGTGGTGCAGGTAACGCAGTTTCCGGGGGAGCCATAGCAGCAAGACGGTTTCGACGACGACGACGACGATGATGATGATGATGGTGGTGATGGTGGTACTTGCTGAGCACTCACTGGGCCCTGTCACTGGTCTGAGTGCACGCGTACCTGAGCCTCACAGGGCACTGCTGGGGGCTGTATCTCTGCACCCCGCGTTCCCGTTGGTGCAGCGTGAGCGTGGAGGGGCCCATCTGACCCCCCACGTTCTCTGTGGGTGCAGCGTGAGTGTGGAGGTGCCCATCTGACTCCCCGTGTTCTCTGTGGGTGCAGCGTGAGCGTGGAGGGGCCCATCTGACCCCCCGCGTTCTCTGTGGGTGCAGCGTGAGCGTGGAGGGGCCCATCTGACCCCCCGCATTCTCTGTGGGTGCAGCGTGAGTGTGGAGGTGCCCATCTGACTCCCCGTGTTCTCTGTGGGTGCAGCGTGAGTGTGGAGGTGCCCATCTGACTCCTGCATGCTGTGTGGCCACAGCTCGCCTGTGGCGGCCGAGTTCCGAGGACGAGTCCCAGCCGCAATGGGGGTGTGGAGAGCCGGCGAAGGGTAGGGTCACTGCCGTTTTCAAAGTGACTGACTTCACTTCCACAGGATTGTTTTTAAACCAGCACACAGGACTTCACCTTTGCAGCAGACTCCAAGTCTGAACGGAAAGCCGCCGCATTTGTGTTTCGCTCCCAGGGCTGTTCTCCCACTTCTTCAGGAGGTGGGAGGTGGGAGCATCAGGCTGTGGGAGTCGGAACTGAGGCAGCTGGTTGCTAGAAAGGGCACTTTCGGGAACACCACCTTTGCCAGTCTCTTGTTTTGTAGCCTTTGATAATTTGAGTGTTATATTTAGCACATATTATGAAGACTTTTTCTTAAATACACATTATTATAAACTTTATTTTAAGCCAGCATAGTAGGATAGTCATTCCTTGAAATTAATGAGTGTAAGAAAAATAAAAATATGATTCTAGAAGTCCTAAGTCAAATTACATGTCCTATGTAATCAAATAGCACTACATTTTTTGATATTCGGAGTGCTAAAAGTGTCTCAACTACTGGAACTGTCAGCGTTTCTAGTGGTTCGGAGTCTAAATGTCTAAACTTCAGACAATTACATTGTAACTCTATAATGTCATACTTTGTAGCAGCGCCAGCCCCTCCTAAGCAGGGAGTCCTTCCGGAGCAGGGACACAGGTGCTTGCAGGGATCCCTTATGGAGCCGCGAAACGGGCTTCTTAAAACGGATTGTTTAGTTCTTAAAACTAAAATGACTTTTCTAGTGTCAGCTGCATGTTGTAAAAGCTGGAGAATCTGTCTTAGTTCTGGGTGCTTTTCAGTGTGTTTGCTGTTCATACTTTTATTTTATCTTATATGTTGTGCTTCTTTTCTTCCATTAACAAAACCCCCCAAATAGTTGGAAATAAAAACAAATATGGTGATAATTCGCCTGCAGGGCAAAGACATTTTTTGACACAATTGGAATAATACCAGAATACTCTTTCAGTGTTAAGTGGCCCAGCAAGTGTGTCAGTTACTAAGTATAATGGAAACTTTGTGTCTTAAACTTAGAGCAGGCAACAAACCACTCTGGAAGTATACAGTTCACTTGTGATTTCTGCTGATTGTGGATATGGATCAGAATTTGATATATAATCATTGGGTCAGTTATTATTAGAATGAGGAATCGCAGTTATCGGAGTGCACAC
This sequence comes from Lyroderma lyra, assembly GCA_004026885.1. Lineage (NCBI taxonomy): Eukaryota > Metazoa > Chordata > Mammalia > Chiroptera > Megadermatidae > Lyroderma > Lyroderma lyra. The sequence continues at coordinate 16,779 of PVJL010003973.1, forward strand.
AATTATAAGACCATTAGAATTTAAACTAAGGTGATAATGTACTTTTAAAAACAGCTTAGAATATTTAGATTGTTCAAGGAGAAGTGGTAGAATACAGTCTTTCAAAAAATGAGCTTGAACAGTTTTCTTTAGGAACTTCATGGTCCATAACCGGGTTTTCCAGGTAGGTGGTGTTTAAAACCCTAGAATTTCAGGGTGGTAGGTTGAGGCAGTGTTTGCTAAAATGACACTGGAGCAGTTTTACGTGGCACACTGTGACGTAGGCAAATGGTTTTGGAGTCTGCACGCGAGAGCCCATTTAGCACGTGCCTCTCCCTCCTGACTCACCTGTCTCTCCCTCCCCCCTTTCTCCTCCGCACCTCAGCTCCACGTCTGCTATGTGTGTTCAGTGTATCTTGGTTTTATTGAATGTCAGGGGTTTATAATCCAGTGGGTTCCAAATCGGGCTCCTAAGAGCACCCAGGGGGCTCTTTAAAACTCTGTATCTTTGTCCTCACCCCAGACATCATGGGGAGGACCTGGGGATTCATATTTTGATGATTAGCTGAATTTGTAAATGATCGATATTGTCTCTAATTTCCTTGTTTTTCAAATGTGGAAGTAATGGGCCCAGATGTGCTCTTCCTTGGATAGTTGCAGTTTTTAAAAAGGTTTTTGTAAATCTTGCAAAGACTGAAAGCCTTCCTTAAGGGTGGAGTGACAGCAAGGTGGTAAGTCCTTGCTTGCACAGGGGGAGAGACAGACGCACAGGTCCTGAGTGGAAGCAGTGGATGCCAGTTTGGAGCCGAGACCTTTAAGGAGCAAATGCACTGCCACTGTCATTTATCAGTCTGTAACACAAGCTTTCTCACCGGAACTGGCAGGCCACCACCGCGGCCGTGGGCAGACCTCTTCCATTGGCCAAGACTCGTCAGGATTTAGGGGCTCATCAGGGCCTTCCCACTGTCACCACCCCGACTCCTGGAGTCCGATGCTTTGGGGGCGGCGCCCTGGCTTCAGCAGTAACACGCGGAGAGGCGGTGCGCTCCCCTGCGTCCCTGTGTAGCCGGGTCACGGAGCCGGTTCCGAGTCTGACCTCCGGTGCCTTCATTCGGCCCCGGGTCGCGTGGGCCGTTCTGGTCGCCCAGCTCCCTGTCCTTTCCCCGCGGCGTGCAGTGCTGCTGGGCCAGCCAGCCGAAGGCGTAGCCCTCGGTCCCCGAAGGCGCTCGGCAGCGAGCACGTGCGCATGTTCCTGATGGAGTGCGTGTGCGTGCGCCGTCCGAGTGGCTCACGGGTCCTGCCTGGGGCCCAGAGCCCCCCGCCGGCCCTCAGGCCGGACGCCTGGGCTCCGAGGGTCCAGGCGCCAGGAGCGCAGGGTCTGAGCGCGGGAGACGGCGGTGAGCCAGGAGGAAAGCCGCCTGGCTCTTCCTGCGCCTTTGTGTCCTGTGCGGGGGCCCCGGCAGCGTGCACGCCGCCCGCCGCGCGGGAGAGGCGACCTGACTCAGGCTGCGGTCCCTCCGAGGGACCCCCTCGCAGACACAGCCGCACACAGCGTGTGGGGACCCCTGACCCAGCCATCCCGGGTTTTCTGTCTCTGACCTAGCGTGCACTTCCCTCTGCCCTGGCAGACCCAGCGGGGGCCGGGCACTGCGCCTCGGGTCCTCGCGGGGTGCGATGCGCCCCCGACCCCCACCCCATGACGTGCACCGCGGCTCGGGCCCAGGCTCTCAGGGAAAAATAGCTTTCATTTTAACTTTTTAATTCAGATTTTATTTGTTTATATTTAGTTACTTGTTTTTGGTATTATAAAGGAATTTTAGCATTTATTTTTCAACATATTTGGTACAAGAAATTTTATGTTGCACTTTTAACTCATAAGCATACATGGAAGATGGAGAGCATTTCTAGAGCGGGGGGTCCGTGCTGCCCGTGGGTAATCGCATCCTCCTAGTCCCCGCACACATGTGGGCAGGACAGTGCGCCTCGTGCACGAACTACGGTGCTCGTCGTGTCACGTTAGCCCCGCGTGTCCGTGGTCTGTCTGGGACGTGGCGTGTGTGAAGAATGTCCTCCTCACCTTCCTTCTCCTTCTCTGAATAGAAGATCCTTCACGCGGAGCTGTGTCGTGGCCGCAGTGATGCGCAGGTGGCCGGTCGTCCCCAGGGTGATGTGTCTGGGGCGCACCGTGGCTGGCTGGCCTTCGAGGATGGTAACTGGGACCCCCCAGGCAAGGCGCCAGTGTCGCCACTGGGCAAAGCTCAGTGTTTTGTTCTTGTTTTTTCTTTCCTTAAAGCTAATAAACGGTTTGTAAGGAGGCGCCGGCACCCACTGAGGACCCTGCCTGCTAGGTACAGTCTTGCCAGTATGATTTTTGTCGCCTGCACTCCCTCCGTATTTACCGGTTGGCCCTCGACACTCCGTCCTGCCCCTCTGCCCCATCAGTCTGTCCGTCGTCTGTGTCCCAGCCGTCACTGTGGACTTGCTCGTTTCTGCTTCTAGTGGCTCAGTGGCCGCAGTAGGGCCGGGCCGGCGGGAGCTGCTTCCCGTTGACGTCCATGTCTTCGGGACTTTTATAGAACGCTTTCCCGCCCTTTCTGATGTGGCAAGGTGCCCTGGGCTCCCCGTGTGCCCACCTTGCCCTGCCCAGGACTCTGCCATTTCTTGAGGAGCCCGGGTTCCCATGTTAGAGGCCGAGACCTGGGTGCTGGCTGTGCTCGCTGTGACCCATCCTCCCCGCTCCATTCTGGGGTTCGGCGTGAGGCCCCATGAGCCGGGGGGACATTTCGTGGTGTCCCCGGCTGTCTGACCCAAATTGGACCCCAGGCATCTCTGACTATTACGAGCACCCCCCACTCGAGCTTTCCGGTTTGTCTTGAGTGTGCACGTAACGGAGGAAGCACGGTTGGAGGTGGGCTCCTGTCGAAGGGCTTCCCGTCTTTCTCGAAGCAGCCCTCACTTTGCAGTCCTTCCGTCGTGCACGCAGAGATTTTTAGCTTCCCCTGCAGGCTTCCCCCAAAATAGTGGTTGGCCAAGTCCAGGAAAGTGCCAGAAAGAAGAGAGGAAGGGCCGGTGATTCCGGCGGCAGAGGGAGAGCCTTTCACCGGCGGGCGCTGCAGTGCAGGCGCGGAGCCGCGCTTTGCCGTGCAGGCCGCAGCCCCCGCCCTAGACGCGCTTCCGTGCCGCTCAGGTCTTCGGTACCTAATAATTTGTACTCCACATGTCTTCGTAGTTTTCCGTCGTGCGTAGCTTATTGACATTTGGAATTACAGTGTTTTCCAGATTTCTTCCAAAATGAGTAGTTTTAGTCGTCGCCGCCCGCAGCTCTGTGATTAGCCATTGTCTGCCCGCCGCTCGGTGGGCCCGGGGGACCCGGCGCAGCGCGTCTCCAGACGCTTCCTGAAGGTGCACCCCCCCACGCTGACATGTGGGAACTTCCCCTTTCCTCCCCCCTTTTTTCTGCTGGGATGGAAAAGAAACCCAAGACCGAGGACGCCTTTCTCCTGCGGGTTGGTTGTCCGGCAGTTCCTTACTCCGACCGAGGGATTTTTCTCATGGGATTCAGGGATCCTAGTCCTTCACCCCCCTTTGCAAACAAGGGAGCTGAGTTAGGAAATTACGTGGTTGCCAAGTGTCCTGAACTTACTGTCGGCAGAGTTGGGGTGAAAACAAAGGCCTCCGTACTTGTGCCTCAATGTTCTTTCCCGCTGGAGTTTAACAGTTTTAGTGTAAATGCATTATGTGTTTCTGCAGCTTTACTGTTCTGATTCTCCTCCCTTCAGCATTGCTAGGCGCCTGCTTCCTTCTCTTGCCTTTTGGAAAAGGCAAAAGGCACATTTAGGGAAGGCACCCGCCTTTTATCATGGAGTGCTTCTGTATGGCTGCACTATCAGTTCGTGAAAATAAAGGGTCTAATGGAAACAGTGAGAAAACAGTGGCTCGCCCTATCACTGTGCCCCCACCTTTTTCATGTCCTTTTTTTTAAATTTTTTTTATTTTTTAAAGTGAATAGACCGTTTAAATTAAGTAAAGGACATAAATTCTGTTGTTTCAGTTTTAATATTTCATGATGGATTTTATAGATGAAATTATATTTTACAATAAATAGGAAGAAGAATTTATACAGCCTGTTCTAGTTGATGTGAAACAGCAAATCCCATTTCTCTGCAGCTGTAAAGAAAATTCATTAGAATGTCTTTAGTTGTAAGAGATGGTTTCATTGTGATTAGTTACACTGACAATAAAACACCCTGTTCAGGTGGCAGATGGTACAAAGGATACTCTGTGGAAGTTTTCCCTCCTCTGCTTGTAGAGCCTTCATTCCTTTCTTCTATCCTACCTTCCTGTCCCAATTTAAATGTTTTCTTAAAAAATATATACCATTCGATGGAAATAGTAACAAGACATTGATTTTAAAAAATGCTTTGTGAAAGGAGATATATTAGATTTTAAATTTTTGTGTAAAATCTTTCTACTAAAAATACGCTTATCTGAGGTGGTTGATATAAGATCTTCATAAAATTAACTTTATTACTGGATCAATTTACTGTATTTGGAAAATAGTTCTTGAAGTGTAACAATGTAAAAAAAAAAACAGGACTAGCCAGGTAAGAAGGCTGAACTAATTTTACAGTTTATTTTCCCTCATGATTTGTTGTTTTCTATTGTTTTTAACACGTCTTCACAAGGAGTGCTGGAATGGTGGGACTCGGCTCTGACTGTGGAGGGGGTGACCGTCTGTCCTTTGTGGTGACAGGTTTGGTCCCTGTTAGCCTGGGCTATCAGTGATTGTTTTAGCTCTGACTCAAGCACCCTGCAAACGGGCCGTTTGTACCCTGCAGGCAGAATCGAATTGGGAATGTGCCATGGAACACGGGTATCCCTGCAGTGGGAGCAACAGGCCTCCTCTGGTCCGAGGGGGGACTTCTTTGCTCCTGCTGACTAACTGGGCTTGGGAGCACACAGTTCCAGCCACTTGTCTTCAAGGTGACCTTGGACTCTGGCTGGGAAGGGTCTTTTTCAGGATTAAGTTAAATGTGGCCGGTGAGATGCTCAGAGGTGGGACTTGATTAGGTTTGAGTCCTGGGCCTGAGGCCCCTGTCTGTCCTGGCTGCAGCGCCTCCTGCGGAGGCTGGGGAGGCCAGGGAGGGAGCAGCACAGTCTGCGTGGCCCGGGGGTGGGGGTGGGGGGGGGGCGAGGACCCTCCTGCAGCCCCGGGCCTGCAGCTGTCCCTGTGGATTGCAGGGGTTGCCTCGCAGGCGCTGGCCCGTGTTAGAGCCTGGTCGGAAAAGGGCTCTCCTTCGCTTGGAGGCAGGGTGGTGGCCGACAAGTCCTGGGGCCTAGAAAAACACATGTCTGCATCCCGAATGAGGAGGTTTTTCGGGGAGAAGAAAGACATTCCTTCTATTCCAAGGAACCTGAATTGAAAGCACTGTCCGCCGGGCCGTCGTGAGTAAACACAGCCGTGTTGCCCAGCCGCTGGTGTGTCTAGAGCGCCTTCCAGGGTGCCCAGGTACACTCCTGTCATGGAAGACATGGCTCATTTTCCACAGGGAAGTGGCGTTTTCTTTGTAGGCTCAGATGCTTTATTGTGGTCTCTGTTCCAACGGGTTTTTCTGATAGGAGGATGTGGTGGTGGGGGGTTAGTTACCCACAGTATGGGGTCTGACAGTTAGGTTTGCGAGCTCACCCTAGGAAAAGTGCCACACACCTCGTTGCTGAACATCACTAAGCTCCCCTTCGCAGCACTCCCCTTGGGAAGCTCTGCAGCGATGCCAGCACCTAGTCCACCCTTCAGAGCAGTTTTGGAACTTTTTTTTTTTTGCTTTTTGGTATGTGGGTAGCTCCCTGACTGGGAATCGAACCCAGGCCGCAGCACTGACGGCGCCAGCGCCGAAGCCTTAAGCCGCTACACCACCAGGGAACTCCCAGTTTTGGAACTCTTTGACTGGACTAGCCATCAGAGCTGTTGTGGTGCCCTTTGCCAAGGTATGACACGTTACTGAGTTGTTGGTACAGCGCTGCCAATGTAAGCGCACAGTGGCAAGTTCACGAACTTAATTGTCAGATGTTGGGTACGATGACAACTGTCATGGCCATTGCAGAAAAGAGTTCCAGAATGGCTCTGAAGGGTGGACTAGGCGCTGGCGTCGGTGCACGGCTTCACAAGGGGAGAGCTTCGAAGGTGCCCGCAGTGACACGCAGCAGTGAGGTGTGCAGCACTTTTTCTAGGACGAGTTCAGGAAATTAATTGTCTGCCCTCATATACTCTTTAGGAAAGAGAAATGGATGAAGAAATGAAGATGACTTTGAAGTGAGGAAAAAATGGAAGAAAGGAGGAAAATGAAGGGAAAATATTCATGCAGGCTGCCCGTCCTAAAGCCAGCCTGCGAGCTGGTTGAGAATTTGTTCGGTTTCTCTAAGAGTTCCTGAAACACTTCAAAAGCCTGGAGGAAACTCTCCATGAGAAGCGGCCACCAGGTGTCATCAGAAGGCTGCTATTGCTTTGTTTTATTGTTCTTAAAACGTATATGAGCATTTTGATTTCTTTTCTGCAACTTTTTAGTTTATCTATTATTAAAAACCCGAGGCAGAGATGATTTCAGTTAGAGTGGGAACTTCCCTTGTGACACATTCTTGGTGAGCTAACAATTTGTATGTAAAATTGAAGGTCCTGAAGTGACCTGTAGTTTTAGTCAGGGCACGAGTCGGGAAGTTGGGTAAAGGTGGACACTCCAGAGGGAGCGGCGCCCCTGAGAGGCCTGCGGCGCAGTGGGGGTACCCTGCGTGGAAGTGGATGGGTTTGTCTGGGAAGCATGTGCGTTGGGAAGAGTTGGTGTAGTCATGTACCTCCTTGTTTTCGTCTAGACACCTACCAGGTTGTCTGAATGTTGAAACCTTACTGTGGGAGGAAATCCAAGACTCCTTTTCGTTCTCCACGGGACACAGTACGAGTTCTTGCAGAAAGGAAAGAGCGCCCGCCCTCCTTACTCTGGGGGCTGCCAGGGAGGCCCCCCGTGGTTGGGTTGGTTGCCTTTGTTCGTGAGAGAATTGCGGGGGCTTTCTGCATCACGTGACCTTTCAGCGAGCATTTGTTGAGTGAAGGAGTGAAATACCCCTCCAGAAAAATGATCCTTCGACCTCTCCCAATGGGGTGAGTTTTGAGTTCCACTTTAAGACCCCCTCCCCCATCTCCATTGGTAATATTGTGCTGGTTCTGATACCCTTTCTGATGAAGGGTTTTCTTTTTAATTTGCATTAGCGGAAATGTCCTCATTTCCGGTGAATCCCCTCCAGGTGCCTTGAAGATACTCACGAGACCACTTTGCCTTCTTGCATGTAGGCGTCACCCTAGTCCTGGGCCTTGTTAGAAAGTGCGCTTTCCGCTTCGAGGCTTCCTCTGCCCACAGTGCGTCCTGAGCCCAGAAGTCACCTTCCTAAAGCAGTGCTGTGTCTTGGTGGCTGCCCACTGGCGCCACCGAACAGCCTCCAGCTCTCAGTGCAGAGCCCGTGCGTGCGGTCCTGGCTGACGGTCTGCCTCCGTCCTCAGTGGCAGTGCAGCAGAGAGCCAGCGCCCTGCCCATCGTCGCGTGCTTTTTGGCTTTGCCTGATCCCTGTCTCCTGCTGGAGGTGTTTGACAGTTCCTGCCTGCTCCCTCAGCGAAAGAAAAAAAAGGTTTTTCACTACCTTGAGGTTTAGCTCCAATGATATTTCCGCTATGTTAGCCACATTTTCTCCTTGAAGTATGATCCCTTACTCATTTAGACTGCTTTAGGTCTTGGTTTCTATCACACATGGTCATCCTAGGTGACCTTGTGCTCGAGTTCCTGTGCATGCACATCAGTGGCTCCTACTGGAATGTGAGCCTGGGGGGGCACAGAATGTGTTTGTGCCCTCATAGTTCATGTCACCCAGCAGGCACTCAGTGTGTGTGCGTGTGTATGTTGAATGCTGTTCTGTCTTGATACAATGACATGTTAAATTATTTCATTAATTTAAAAGATCAGTTAGAAAGTAAGTGTAGAAACATTTCCTCCTTTTGTTATTGAGTTTTTGGAGCCATTAAATAGAAAATATTAATAATAAAGGGTGGCATTAGTTTGCTTTTCCTTATTAATGTAGTTATCATTCTTCCATTTCCAAAAAGATTTGGGTCAGGTGTCATCATTAGGACGTTCACTCTGAGCAGATGCACAGGGTCCTCCCTAAGCCTCTGAGTCCTGTCTGTGTGCTTCCGACGGCGCTGGGGTCTGTGAAGGAGAGAGCAGTGCTGGGACCGCAGTGGGGGCTTGGGCTCGTCATCCAGAGGAAGACAGTTCACACTGGTTTAGACTAAGCAGTAACAAAAATTTAAATGCGCGGGCTGACTGGAAAGTATCCAGCCATGTCATATGAAAAATAGAGGCATTTGTGGCCGGATTGTTTTTGGACTGCCCTCGTATAACTTCTGTGAGGGACCTTGAAACGCTTAAACGATGCCTGAAATGAAGTTCGCGAACTTGTCCTAGAAAGTGCTACATTCCTCACTGCAGAACATCACCACGGTCCCCTTCGAAGGACTCCCCTCGGGAAGCTGTGCTCCGACGCCAACACCTAGTTCACCCTTCAGAGCCATTTTGGAACTCTTTTTCGCGAACTTAATTGTCAGACCTCATAGGATGACAGCTCTGATGGCCATTCCATGGGGAGTCCTTCGAAGGTGACCGTAGTGATGTTCTGCAGTGAGGGATGTAACACTTTCTAGGATGAGTTCACAAACTTAATTGTCAGACCCTCGTATATATGAGGGCCGTCCAGAAAACTCCAGCCATAAATGCCTCTCTTTTCACATTACACGTAGATGGGAATATCGAATCCCACGCCACTGCCACTCAACTTAATCGTTACCACACAGAGCCTTCCCTGTGCCTTTCTCCTGGACTATTTTGAAATGTATCTCAGACATTTTTCATTTCGTCTATAAATACTTAAGAGAGGAGACATTTCTTATATTGTAGTGAAGGATTCGCTCATTCTAGTCCCTTATATGTGCTTGGAATTGTTCTGGGCTCTTGGGACTAAAGGGTGGGGAGACAGAAGATAAACTAGGTACATTATAACCACACCAGGAAAAAATGGATTTCATCAAAATTTAAAACTTCTGATCAAAAGACAACATAAATAAAATGAAAAGGAGGAAATATTCGTAAAACATAAATCTGACAAAGGATTTACATCCAGAATACATAAGCAACTCCTCCAGCTCCATAATAAAATGGACGGCTGACTTAAGAAATGGGCAGAAGGTTAACAAGCCCTTCACAAAACACACAGCGGAGTGTTGGGCACGGCACTGGTCGTCAGGGAAATGCAGAGGACAGCCACACGCACCCATCAGAGTGACACAAATTTAAAAGACTTACAGCTTCACGTGTGGGCGAGGCAGCAGATCACCCAATGTTCTTGACGTTGCTGGGGGCTGCGGCACCTGGTGTATGTGTTACCGTTAAGTGTGCGCCATAGCCCGGCAGTGTTCACACGTGTGTGTGTGTGTGTGTGTGTGTGTGTGTGCATGTGCGTGTACGTGTGCGTGTGTATGTACGTGTGCGCGTGTGCGCGCGTGTGTGCGTGTGTGTACGTGTGTGCGTGTGTGTGCGTTTGTGCGTGTGCATGTGTGTGTGCGTGTACGTGTGTGCGTGCGTGCGTGTACGTGCGTGCGCGCGTGTGTGTACGTGTGTACGGAAGAAGCTACAGGTGTGCTCCCAAGGAGACTTGTGCAGGAACGCCCACGGCGGCGGCGCCGTAACCGAAGGCAAGGAGACGGCTCAGCTGTCCACTGCTGGACCTGTGGCACCTCCTGCCGGCACACATGCTCTGGGACGTGGGCCACGGGGCTGGTTCGTGCCACGCACACTGTGCCGAGCTGAGGAAGCCGGACCCCGGTCCCCGCAAAAGTCAGGTTGTCCGTGTCCATGAACTTCTGCAACAGGCAAACCTAATCCGCTGTGGGGGAGTGCAGAGCAGTGGTTGCCTCAGGGAGGGGGGGCCCAAGGACTGAGTGTGACGTGGCCCGAGACAGTCTCCTGGGAAGGTGGCTGTGTTCTTTACCCTGGCAGGGGCACTCGGGACAGACCCTCTGCAGACCTCTGGGCCCCTCTTTGTGGCGTCCCTCCTCCCCTTGGTTCTGCCCCACAGACTCTGAGCTGCCCCTCCACTCCTTTGGCTGGTCCCCATGCTCTGTGTGGGGTCCCCTCCCTGCGCAGTGGCCTGGTTCCCCTCTCTAGGCCGTGAGCTGGAACTCACCTGGTTTAGCTCTCACCTCCCAGGGGCCACTGCCCTGTGGTGCCTGATGTCCAGTGGCTTTTGCTGTGGTTCCACAGATGCTGGTTTTTCTTTTTGGTTGTTTCATGCATGAGAGCGAATCCAGTCCCTGTGAGTCTTCTTGACCAGAAGCGGGTGTCGCGGGTGGAGAGTATCTATTTAAAGACGTATGCTGTCTCACTCCTTAGTGTAAGCCGGAGGGTTGCTGGTCTTTGCTGGAATTCCAGTGTCTGCAAACAAGACCGGCTGCGTGGCATTGGTTAGGCACTGAGTGCCTTTGGAACTGACGCAGGACTCACCCTTCTTGTTCTTCCTCCTTTCATTTCGTGTCACCAGCGTGCAGGCGCAGGACCGATGCCCTATCTACAGAGCACTTTCAGAGGGGCCATTGCAACCCAGAGGGTCCTGTGATGGAATTACTCTGGGAAACGCTTATGTACGGAGCAATCCTGTCATGAAGAAATTTTGTTTTCTAAACTTAATTGACCAGGGATATATTTTCCCTCGAAAATATCAATTATTGACCTCTTACATAATACATATTTTCTGGACCACATTCTGAAGAAATGCTGAGCATTTTATAAGTGTAATAAAACCATGTACTTTATCTTTTTCACTCTTTAACAGGAGTGATACAATATGTCACACTGTATTACATAAAATATAATAACAAATAAAAACTGTTTTTATATCGTAGACAATAGGTGACGACTTAGGTATTTTTAAGCAGTTTTATTGAGATAGTCACATACCGTACACTTCAGCAGTTTTAACTGTGATTAAATGGACTTAAGTGTATTCATGGACACATGCATTGTGCCGGACACAAGGCACGATGCAGGGTGTTTATCACCTCAGAAAGAAGCCTTGTACCCTCTAGCTCTCACTCCCCCAGCTCCCCAGGAACCAGCAGTCTATTCTCTGTCTCTAGATTTGCCTGTTCCTGACATTTCCTGTAGGAGGAATCCTGCAGCATGTGGCTCTTTTCCTTTAACGTAGTGTTTTCAAGGCTCATCCATATTGTGGCGTGTATCAGGACTTCATCCTATTTGGTGGCTAAATAGTTTTCCCAGTGTATGGATGGGCCACGTTTAGTTTATCCGTTCATCAGTCCAGTGGCGGACATTGGGGCTATTACGAATAACATTGCTATAAACATTCCTGTACGACTTCTTGTGTGTTCCTCTTGAGTGTATACCTAGGACTGGGGCTGCTGGCTGTATGGTAACTCCCTGTTTAATGGTTTGAGGAACTTGCAGACGATTTCCAAAGACTTGTCACCCTTTTGCATCCCCACTGGCAGTGTGTGAGGGTTCTGGTTTCTCCTCATTCTCGCCAGCAGCTATTGTTCTGCCTTTCTGATTCTAGCCACCCTAGTGGGCGTGCAGTGGGATCACATCGTGGTTTGGATGTGCATTTCTCTAGTGATGACTGACGTACAAACGGTACGTTTTCATGCACTTTGGCCGTGGGCGTGTATCTTCTATGGAAAAATGCATACTCAGCGCCGTGGCTCATTCTAAGGTTAGTTTGCCTTTTTATTATTGAGATGCAAGAGTTCTTAATATGTTCTAGCTTAAGTCCTAGGTGAGACACACGCTTTGCAAAGTTTTTTGCATTCTGGTGGTTGTCTTCATTTTCTTTTTTTATTTTTTTGTAGTATGTGGGTAGTTCCCTGGCTGGGAATTGAACCCAGGCCGCAGCGTTGACAGTGCCACCACCGAAGCCTTAAGCCACTACACCACCAGGGTTCATTTTCTTGATAGTGGCCTTTGAAGTGTGGTGACATTCGAAGGTTTTCATTTTGATGAAGTCCAATTTATCCATTTTTTTTCTTTTGTTCATGCTTTTAGTGCCGTGTGTGTATGTGTGTGTGTGTGTGTGTGTGTGTGTGTGTGTGTATGTATTTCCTACTTTTAGCAGAGTGAAAACAACAGCCTTCATTTGGTTTGTCATTGTTATGGAAAAGTAGTTAAAATAGTTATTAGATTTGTGGTCATAATATATGATGGCTTTTTATTAGCATCATATCAAGTGACGTTTAGTTGAAAATTCTAATCATGGTCTAAAATAAATGGAAATGATATATTTTAAGTGAATTAAATAGTATAATGAAAGAGAAAATAAATATTACTGATTTTAAAGCATTTTATTCAATGCGATTCTTTTTTCACCCCCAAATTTTCTTCATTTAATTCTACTCGACCGCTGATAGATAGACACCTCAGACAATACAGAGTGCCTGTTAGGTGGAGAAATCGGAGATTGACAGCGGGACTAGGTAAAGCCCCTGGGGCGCGGGAGGTGCCCCGGAACAAGAGTGTGCAGGTCGCTAATCAGGGTCCGGTTAGAGGAGTCACTGTATGTCGGCCTCTTGGCTCCACGGGAGAGGCTGTAGCCATTGTTTTCAGACGCGGGACTTGGGCTTCTGTTCGGGAGGCCTAGAAAGGCTGACTTCCTAACTTCCACCTGCAGTTTTGTGTCAGTGTAGTGTGCAGAGTGGGATTCACTGAAACAGAATTTGAAAAGAGAGCTCTGTTCAGGAAGAAACATCGTAACGTGAAAGGGACTGGTGAAGAGAGGTGCAGTGTGGCGGCTGCTCCTGCAGGCTGGTTGAGAGAATCTCCTTTCTGTCCAGGACACCGTGGAGTTGTTCCCTGGGTAGTGTGGTGATGGGGTGTTCCCCAAATCTGACTTCCTCCTTCCCATAAAGGCTCGTGTCATCAGATTCATCTCAACATAAAGGAAATCTCATCCAGGCTAATTTTATGGTATTTTTTATCTAGTGTGTCACTCTATGTGGACTTTCAGATTAATGTGTGCGTCTTTATGTTCAAAGGTTTATGTATGCCATGCTTATTTTCCTCACAGGTTATGAGTGCCAAGTGAGCCACCCTTGACACGAGGAACATCATCAGTACTTTATGAATGATGGATGCTGAGAAGAAGCCAGAGAACGATGAGGACGAAGATGGAAACAAAGAAGCGAAAGACTTGAGACATGTTTTATCTCGTGTCGTGGATCGTGGGCCTGACGTGTCAGATGTGGTTGCAAGTTCCTTGGAGAGTTCCACAAGCAAAAGAGGTTTCTCAGAATCGTCGAACTCTGACAGTGCCGTTTTGGAGGAAGACGAGAGTAAACCTGCTTCCAAACGAGTGAAATTCGCCGAGGCGGAGCCCCTTGGGTGTGAGGAGCGAGGTGTTCGTGGATTAGGGACTTCCCAGAGCGCCGGTGCCGAAGGGAGTGTCCCGTCGGAGGAGACAGTGAAGGGGTGCCTCCCGAAGGGCCACCCGGATGGAGGTGCGTGTCTGCCCACCGCCTTCTCCCCTCTCTGCAGTTCTAGCACCGTTGATGCTGTTTCTCTGAAAACAGACACTGAACACAAGTCTGCCCAGGAAATGGTTTCCCTTGACCTGGAAAGAGACCCTCCCTGTCCCACGAAAGAGGTTAGTGTTAGCTGTACTGTTGGAAATACCGATTCAGCTCTCAAGTGCAACGTGTGTGATCATTTGTTTTCTTCTTGCTCTGACTTGGAAAAGCATGCTGACTGTCACACGCAGCAGTCCAAGGAACATGCCTGCTGCCACTGTAGCCACGAAGCAGAGAGCAGCACTGTATCCCCGACGCGTGTCCCACAGACACATGGGCCACAGAAGAACGTCTTTTCTTGTGATCTTTGTGGCTTTCAATGCATGGAAGAAAACCTTTTGAACGCACACTGTCTTGGCAAAACACATCTCCGGCGTCAGAATCTTGTTGCTCGTGGAGGATTTGTACAAATCTTAACAAAAGAACCTTTTCCTAAGAAACCATGTACCATTGGAGCAAAAAGTGTTTGTGCAACACCAAGAGCTTCTAAACCAATAGCAAAGAATAGTGACTCAAAAGGACTAAGAAATGTTGGAAGTAAATTTAAAGATTTTAGAGGAAGCATTTCTAAACAGAGTGGAAGCAGCAGCGAGCTTCTTGTTGAAATGACGCCGTCCAGGAGCACTTTGTCAGAAAAAGTAGAGATTATTGAAGAAAATGTAACTTCCCTTGGTGTAGCTGGGAATCCTGAGAACCAGAATAAAAAGTTAGGGGCTTTAGGAACCTCAAAGGGGCCCTTAGAGGAATCGGAATCTACCAAGAATACCCCGCAGGTGGCGCATGGCTTCAGTCCCAGCTCGAGACCAAGGCCTGAGCGGAGTGTCCTCCTGCTGGGTCATAGCTTCCGACGGCGGAGCAGCACTTTCACCTTAAAGGGCCAGGCAAAGAAGAGGTTTCGTGTCACAGGAAGTAACAACAGAGGTGCCAGTGAGACTCAGAGGGTGTGCATGAAACACTTTAAAACACAGAGGAAAGCAGGTGATGCAGAGTCAATGCCTAAACACGTGGCTGCGAGCGGCAGTGGCTCCAGTCTGCATGTGGCTTCTTCAGAACCCCAGGACCCGAAGCAGGACAACAGGGACTCCCCTCTTGTGTGTGCCTTCGAGTCTCCAACAGTGAGGGCAGCTGCTGACCCTCAGACGTCGTGTACTCGTGCGGACGGTGGTCACACGGCTGCGAGTAGGACGGAGTTGGAAATCCACATGGAAGGGTGCCACGTCCCAGAGGGGAAAGTCTACTGCCAAACGTGTGACTTTTCCAGTATGTCGAGGAGGGACTTAGACGAGCATTTGCACGAGAGGCAGCACCAGCAGGCAGCCTCTGTCCTCGGCTGTCAGTGCTGCTCCTCTGTTCCCGAGAGTGAAACCTGTCCTCGAGACCACGTGAAAGAGAAGCACGGGATGGGTTTTCATTGTGCTCCTTGCAATCTGTTCTTCTCGTCTGACGCAGACTTGGAGGAACACAAAACAACGGAGAAGCATGCTCGCTTATTGGTTCAACCAAAGGCTTCTCAACCGCTTAACAGTGACTTGCTTTTACGGACTTTGCCTTTAAGTACTTTAGAATCAGCAAACACAAGACACTCGATGAGTGAGTCAGGAAAAGCAGCTCAGGAAGAACCCGCCAAGGCCCGGGGAAGCCATGGAAGCGAGGTGCGGCATTCCAGTAAGCCCCAGTTTCAGTGTAAGAAGTGCTTTTATAAAACGAGGTCCTCCACCGTTCTCACCCGGCACATAAAGCTCAGGCACGGCCAGGACTACCACTTCCTGTGTAAAGCCTGTAACCTGTACTCCCTGAGCAAAGAAGGGATGGAGAAGCACATTAAGAGGAGCAAGCACCTAGAAAACGCTAAGAAAAATAATATCGGCTTAAGCTTTGAAGAATGTATCGAAAGGGTCTGTATAGGTGCAAATGACAAAAAGGAGGAGTTTAACCCTTCCGGAAATGGAAGGGCAGAAGGCCACCTGGAAGGTTTGCAATTACAGGAGCATTCCAGTCCTGAGAACAGCATGCTCGCTCCCAAGGGACCATCACAGTCCGGTGCGATCACCAAAGATGATGAACTAGCTTTGACCGCTGCTCCCAAGAGGGGGAGACCTAAAGGGAGTATCTCACGGACATGTTCACACTGTGGCCTTTTGGCCTCTAGTATTACAAACTTGACTGTTCACATTAGACGAAAACACAGTCACCAATACAGTTATTTATGCAAAGTGTGTAAGTATTATACGGTAACTAAGGGAGATATGGAGCGTCACTGTGCCACCAAGAAACATAAAGGACGTGTGGAAATAGAAGCAAATGGAAAGCAAAGTGCAGATATCGTCGTGGGCCCCAAAGCGGGTAACCTTGAAGCCTCTAGAGGGAACCCCAGTTCAGCCGTTTTAGATGAACGTGCTAATAAGTCAGCTGACTCAGACCCCTCCGTTTCAGAAAAGCCAGGAGAGGAGCAGGGCAACCCCCTGGGCATTGAAGTGGAGGATGTATTTCCTCGTGTGGAGGGGGGAGCTCACAGCCATCCCACCAACACAAAGGAACCGCTGTCTCTAGAAGCAGAGGACCTGATGCAGCAGGGGGACACATGCTCCCAGGGAGACGTCCCGGGTACAAGCGACAATAAGTGCACACACTGTGACTTTCACGCACACTCCTCTGCTTCTCTCGAACTGCACGTAAAACGGAAACATACGAGAGAGTTTGCGTTTTATTGCATGGCCTGCGATTACTACGCCGTGACACATCGCGAGATGACTAGGCACGCAGCCACAGAAAAGCACAAGATGAAAAGGCAGTCGTACCTGAACTCTTGTAATGCAGAAGCAGGTTCTGCCGACGCATCCAAAGCCGTCGTTCTACCCGAGGAGCCCCTTCAGCAACATTTGGAAGGGTTTCAGATCATTTCAGACCGACCACCTGAAACTCTTAAATCTAGAGATGGGGCTGACTGTCCTGTCCTAGATGAGAATGTTAACTTAGACATGTCCAAAGTACTCTGTGCTCCTGATACCATAGAGGTTGAGACTGAAGAAGAACCTAATCTCAGTCAAGGTCATTCATTTTGTGAGGCTTTCCCACAGCCCCTAGCCAAGGATAAAGTTAGGAGACCTGAGGAGATGGCGTCCCTTGATATTTCCTCTAATTATGGCTCTCTGAGCAAATTTCAGAATGAGAATTCAGGAAGCTCAGTTTTGAATTACGAGCCAGCAAAGAAGAACCCCAATCAGTTGAGTGACATCGGAGATCCGACCACACATTGTGAGAGCAGTGTTGGAGATGCAGGAGACGGCACAGAGAAAGTCCTTGGCAAGCTCGGGGGCCCTGGAGTGCTAGATGGCGTGCACTCAGCCGGAAACACTGTGCCTGTTGTGATGAGGGTGACGCAGGGACAGCTAAACCTGGACAGCGGTGCTCAGGACAGAGGTGGAAATGTGCAGGGTTCGGGGGATTTGAAAGACGTGCAAGGAGAACCTGTTTTGGAAAACAAGGAAATTCTGATGAATTCACAGCATGAAACTGAAATTGTTTTGGAAGAGGATGGTCTTGCTTCTGATGGCACGGCTGAAGGCAGTGATGTTTACGAAACCATCATCAGTATTGATGAGAAAGGGCAGGCCGTGTACAGTTTTGGCCGGTTTGATTCTTCCATAATAAGAATAAAGAATGCAGAAGATGGTGAATCGCTAGACCAGTCTGAAGAGGGCCTGATGGCGGCGGGAGTGAGAATTAGTGAGTTACCCTTGAAAGACTGTGCTCCAGGTGTGAAGAAGAAGAAACCGGAAGGCGGTGCCTTTGGGGAATCCACACGAATCCGCTGTGATGATTGTGGCTTCTTAGCGGATGGTTTGAGTGGCCTGAATGTTCACATAGCCATGAAGCACCCGACGAAAGAGAAGCACTTCCACTGTTTACTGTGCGGGAAATCCTTCTACACAGAGAGCAACCTTCATCAGCACCTGGCTAGTGCTGGTCACATGAGAAATGAGCAGGCCAGCGTGGAGGAGCTTCCCGAGGGAGGGGCCACCTTCAAATGTGTCAAGTGCACAGAGCCCTTTGATTCTGAGCAGAATTTATTCCTGCACATTAAAGGGCAGCATGAGGAGCTGCTCCGGGAGGTGAACAAGTACATAGTGGAGGACACTGAGCAGATCAACCGGGAGCGAGAGGAGAACCAGGGCAACGTCTGCAAGTACTGCGGGAAGATGTGCCGGAGTAGCAACTCCATGGCGTTCCTGGCCCACATCCGCACTCACACAGGTACGTAGGCGGCCGCGAGCCCTGCGCGCCTGGAGCGTGCGCAGGGGTGACAGAATGCGCAGCGGCGAGCTGTGTGCACCTGGAGCGTGCGCAGGGGTGACAGAACGCTGAGTCCTCACTGCGCTTGCCTGCTGGCCTCCCACGACTGCACGTGGCCTGCTGCCATGGGTCACTGTTGACACTCTGCGTTTCTCAGGGCAGTTAAGCCTCACTGATCCCCAAGGCAGGCTGTTGGACATGTCTTTCACTTTTATCCTAAAGCCAGTCCCTTTGATGCTTCTGTCAGGTCCCCCTTAGAGCTATGCAGATGTTTGGAAGGCCTAACTGTTAAGTTTTTCAGGTCTATGAAGTGACACTTTGGGTGTCAGAGGACATAGTAAATGGCTTTCGAGGAAGGGAGTCATGAATATTATGTTACAATTTTAGGGATTTAGGAATATTCATTGCCAGACAGATAGTTTATATCCCAAGTGTAACTGCCAGCCAACCAGATCTCCTTTCGAGGATGCACGTGAGTCAACGCCTTTCAGAGTCAGTACGTCCGGAGACTTGGTTTTCATGGAGGCGCATCCAGTCTGATGTAGTTCTGTGCTCTTTCGTGTACAGTGTTCTGTTTTCATGTTTAATTGTAGGTAGACAGTTTTTCAAACTTTTTTTTGTGGAAAATGCATAAGCCACTGTTCTAAATTTATGTAGAAATTCACTGCACTGTTTCTGTAAACGTGCCATACATTCTTTATTTTAAATAGACAGCTTTTCTAAATCATTGTGCTCTGCTTAGACAAGTTCTGTCTCCATGGTTGAATTTATGAGTGGATTTGAATAATAAATTCACATTTCAATGAACATATTTTCATTAAAACGGTAAGGTTTATTTTACTGTACTTTTAAATAATGGCTTATTATTAAAGCTATACTTTAAATTCATGCAGTTTTTGAAACTTCGTGCATCATTACAAGGAGGACTACAGAAGAGTATGAACCATTATTAATAGTTTAAGATGATTAAAGATAGATAAAAGTTTTTTGTTGAGGAAAATAACAGGGCAGCTTGCAAAACAGTAAGCTGAGTAGGTACCCGCAGAGCCCCGTGGGTCCGGGCCTTCCTGGTGCGGCAGAGCCCTCTGGCAGAGCGGACCGAGTACTGCCTGCAAGTCTGAGCAACACCTCTGTGGGCACTTGGTTGCAGCTCACTTTCTGAAAAGATACAGTTTTAGGAATCAGGCTTTTCACATGCACAGAAAGTATATACTTTCTTAATATGCCCTCTTAAGGCAGATAAAACTGAATAAAACTAAGAGAAAGATGCTAATGGAGCTCTTTTTAGAATTCTTTATGCAACTGTCTGGTCAAGACATGTTGCTTATAATTGATGTGTCCATTACTTGAATTCTCTTGTAATTATAGTCAATAAGTCTTGTAAATGTGTTAAAGCTCACTAAAAGCATACAAATTCAAGAACAGAGTAAGGCTAATAATTTAAAATAATCAATGTAGGCATTTCAGCACTTAATTTCCCTTGTGTGTTGATAGCTGATCATTCTTAATCCATTAAGATTTATTTAGTCGTTTACAATGCAAAATAGGTTTGCACTGGTCACTTGTGCCATTTGAAAATGTCCACCAGGTTAAGTGCAGAATGTAGTCCATTAGTCTTCCTTGACTATATGTATTAATTGCATTTAAAATCAAGTTAATGTGGATGTGAAAGTGAGGTAACTATCAATATGTGACAGAGTAACCCTGCTTCTATAAGTTACATCATTGATTGTAACATTTAGTAAAAGTTGGCATACTTTTTCACACTTTGTGTTGGGCTTATCAGCAAGTACATTTTTATTGCGCCTGAAGCACCACAGAGCCCTGCTCTGGGGACGCACTGCCAGCTGCCACTTCAGCTTTGCAAGTCTTTTTTGGGGCAAGTGGCTCTCCAGGTTTTCACTCCAAGTTTTTTTCTTGGCCCGTCTTAAAATGAATTGCTTTGCTGAGACTTCGCTTGTGTCCATGCAGTAGTAATGCAGGGACCGTTATTGATGGCTAACTGGAAGCGGGCTTACTCTTCCAATCCCCGTTTTCATATTTTGTGATTTACTCTGTGTTTTACCTAACCTTTTCTCCCCATCCTTAGCAAGATAAAAGCAGCACTAGAAGAAATAAATGAGTTCTGGTTACTGAGAATTGTAAGGAAAAAGCAGACCAGAGTTCACCCGTGTGTTGCTGGTATGAAGCCAACAGGGTGGCCAGAAAGAGCAGTGTCCCTGTCCCATCATATCACTAGTACAGAAAGCTGGGTTCTCTCCTGCGCCGTTCTGTCAGTTAGAGCTTGAACCCCACGTTACGTGGCAGGTGCCGTGGGGCTGAAGACTGGCTGCGGCCCTTCTGGTCATGTCCAGGGTGCTCGTGGCACGTGTGCTGCTGAAAGTGTTCACGGGCGGGGAGGTAGGGACTTGTGTGACTTCATGGAGGAGGTCCCAAGTCAGGGCTGGTTGTGTTTGTAACTCACAGGGTGACAGTTTAGAAGCCAAACCAGCTTGAGAAGAGATGAGTTAGGGCAGCTGGTCTGTAGACGGTATGGGCTTTATTGCTCACTGCTTCATCTTTGTGCCCCACAGGTAGTTGACTCTCAGTGTTGAATGAATGAATAAGTGAACAAACGGAGCGAATTAATGAAGTGTTCAGTGTTTAGGGAGGATTGTAGAATTCAGGCTGTAGTTGGGAGGCATTAGGTGATGGGTTGTGTGCATCTTACTTGATTCTTTAAAACCTAAAGTTTTATTAATTAAAAATAAATGTAATGTCACATCTGTGTTTGCGTAACACAGTCACCAGTGCAGTGGAACGATGCCTGCGCAGGTCAGTGAAGACTGAGGTGCCCCACCTCGAGTTGCGCTGGTAGTACTGTCAGGTGCCAGACAGCTGACCAGCCTTTTTCGTTTTCCCCTTTTGTAAAACCTCACAGGCCAGTTTGAGAGAAGAAAACCCGAGGTGAATGCTGTCCCAAGGAGCGGAACTATATGAAATGGTGGTGACAGTTAAGGATAATCACGATACACCAGAGAGAAAGACAAATTTAGAAAGACGTGGTTTGACCGAATTTGCCTTATAAGCTCTGTGCCTGGATTCATTTTGGGATGTGCATAGCAAGGTTAAAAATGGAAACATTATCAGTTAGGAAAGAAGGGACATAGATTTTTTTTCTTATACCGAAAATGATTACCTCTAGTCCCCTAGGATTTGAATTTTTATGGCAGAGAAAGTAGCTGTTAACATAGTCTGCTTGAATATAAGATAGGAAAAATGGGGCCTCAGTGATTCCGCATGAAGGCAGTCAAAGTAACTCATTTGTGTGTTGTCAACACATGAGCATTGATCACTGCAACCTGGAGGACCCCGTGTGTGTCACCAAGGAGCCTGACGCAGTGACTTGAGAGCACCGAAGTCTGAGTCTGGCCCCCCTGCTGGCACGCGTGCTCACACAAGGAAGGACTCACCCCTGTGTCAGCATCGTATGAGATGAGCACTTCACCCCACAAGATAGGGATTTAAAGTCCTTTCACCAACTTGTAGTGCAAGTGTTCAGAGAGCTTTATCTTCTTTGTTTGGAGTCCTGGTGTTACTGTTAATTAATACTTTTCTAAAGACTGTATTTATTATTTTTAATGCATTTTAATTTAAAGTACAGGTGAATTGGTTCTTCTCACTCTTATCTCTCATAAATCCCTTTGTAGAGTTCTGTGTGGAGATGAAATCTTTCAAAGTAGGGATAGGCTTAGTTTTATCAGAATCATTTAAATAAACTATAGTTTCTAATGTGATTGATAGAATGTGATTGCTGTAAGCTGCAGTCTCAACCTGCTTTTGACATTTAAACATGTAAAGCTGACTAGATATAACCATTCAGGTGCTAAATATATTTTACATCTACTTCTAACAGTAGAAATGGAAGTATTAAGAGATCTGGCTTCATTGTCATTGAACTGTGAAATATTCAACCTTGTCTGCCTGTGCTTAGTACTGTTGACTTTTTTATTTCGGTTAGAAGATTAAAATGAAATGCTTCACTTTTTTTTGTCAGCTTTTGGGAATTAAATTGAAATTTAAGACTAAAATTTTTTTACTGAGTGCTTTAGTTTCAACAAAGTATTCTTGGAGGGTATTTTTCAGGGGCACTGCACAAAGGTTTATTGATCAAATATGATTTATTACAATTTTTTTATTTGAGCTCTTTTTGTATATTTATTAAGGTCCACATATTTCATTTTCTGACTGACCATATTAGAAGAGGTATTTCACTTAAATAGGTACTAAACATGATATGAAAAATCTGGAAACATATTGTTCTGATTTTAAACTAGGCTTTTTTATGCTTTTGATTTATTTATTTGAAGATTTAATGGTTAGAAAATTAGAAATGGTATATACATGTTGCACCTTAGAAAGTACTCCTTATTAATGTGAGTACTGATTATCTGGTAACTATGTTGCATTTACAATCTGTTACTGACACTAAGTTTGTCAACTCTGAAATTCTTTTTCCTCACTGAGTATAGATTAATCTTACTGCATTATGAAGTAAAAACAAATTTGTTAGTACTCTGCTTTTTATGTTGAAACATTTGTTTTTGAATGTATAATAACTGAAATGTTCAGTACTTCTGGTTTGCAGAATCATCACAGATTCGTGACTATAAAATGATCATAAAAACAAATAATTTATCCACTGTATATTCTTACATTGTATGCTATTAAAATAGAAATGTTATGAATCATTTGGAATACATGTCAGAAAAGAACCTAAACTACCATCATTACTGTGAATAAACTCAAAGCTGCAGAAAACTATGAGGAAATGAGGTGATCACTAGGAAGATTTGATGATAAATACCCTTAAAAAAGACCAGCTACACTGTATACATTTATGTTTTTGGATCGTTCTGTTTTAAATGTTGAGTGGCTTTGAAAGATATTTTTGTCAATTTTAAGGAAATGTTTAAAATTATTTACTTAGCTCATCTCATCTACTTAGTGCTGCCTACCTGCACCACTTTCGACTTTAAATCTTAGAAATGTATTGAAAGTTAGGAACACTCGCTAAAACACGACTATCTCCTTGGAGTAATTATGGGATGCAGATCTTTTCAAGTTAGAAAGGAATGCAACCATTCCCTTTTGGAGGCAGAAATTTGTAATTAGATTAAAAGTATGATTTAAGATCTAAGCCTCTTTTTAAACTATCAGTAATGTATTATTCAAATTCAAATCATATTTTATGTTAAATTTACTTAGGATCAAAACCATTCAAGTGCAAGATATGCCATTTTGCAACAGCTCAGCTTGGCGATGCCAGAAACCATGTCAAAAGGCACCTTGGGATGAGGGAGTACAAGTGTCACGTCTGTGGGTGAGTAAATTGAAACCGTCCCTGCCGTGGTGCACCAGGAGCGTGTACAGGATATCCATTGTCTCAGAATTCAGAACTGGTATCAGGAGCAGGGGCTAAAATTATGCATGCTTACCCTCCTCTCCATTGTTATGGTAAATTTCTTAAGTGCAGTTATGACATTGTTCTCCCACTTCTAATCCTGTGCTGAAGATGAGCAATTTTATGGGCTACAAGGTCAATTTGAACCTGTAATCTGTAAATTGACTAAATTATAGGATGTTCATTCACATTGCCAGAGAGAACTGTAAATTCCATTTAAAGACATAAAAATACATTATATAGCTGGAGGGGTGTATATGTGTGTTTTTTTTACTTTTGCTATACTGCTTTAATTTTCATTACGTCAGTGGCTGTTTGGATCCACTGGACCTATTCTGTACGGAAAAAGGCAGAAAAAGACTTCATTTTAAACAACTAGTTACCGATTATTGTGGGAGTAAACTTTAAAAGTGTACCCTGTATGTTTTGTGTAACTTCATTTCAAAACTTGTCATTTTTCCTTTTTGTAGTTAATGGCTCTTTCTTCTAAGGAATCATTCACAATGTTTAGTTGTCACTCAGATGTGTTGCATTTAATAGGAAGCACTGAGATGCCTTAATGTGAAACTAATTAATTTAGCTGAAATGTTTAAAAGGTTTGAAAATGCCATGACATCTACAGTATATCATAGGCCATCCGGAGCTGGATTTTAATACCCTGCATTTGATTATAAATATGTTTTAATGTTACCGTGCTCGTGAGATGAATAAGTGCATCATAGAAAACCACTTTATGTGAAGCCTGGGGACTGCAGTCCTCAGGCTGGTGCGGAGCGCACTTGGGGCTCAGCTGCAGTGTGCGCTGGGCTCATGTTGTGTCGGGTGTGCTTTCTTATGGGAAGCTGCTTCTGGGGGCACTGAACGTGAGCCATTAACTCAGAAAAGAAAACAACAAGTTGCTTTTCGTTTGTTTGCTTTTCGTTGGACGTTCCCTTCATCCCAGGATGCAGTTGTGTTTGTGACCCTGAAGATAGTTTTACAAATAGCGTTGCCGGCCGTTTTATGAACCGTGGTCAGTGATTTGTTCATTGGCAGAATTGATGGTTCGGTGACTTGCAGCTAAAGTAAATGAAGATGGACCTTTGCCCTAAAGCCCCCTGAATATCAGTGGGAGAATGAGTCTTGTTGCTCCTGATTTTAGCTGCAAGGGTCGAGTGCCAAATGGTTCATTTTAATGGCTCTGGGTCTTGAAATTTAAAAAGAGATCCCACTTACCATCTGAGTAATTTGCTATTTGATGGCAATAAGTAGTTTCCTTCTCATTTCTGCAAAATAAGTAAACATACTCTGTTATTAGAAATCTAATTCCATCCATTTTTAGTAGGGTTACTAAGAACCTGAAAGGGAAGAAGAAATGTTTTCAGAGAACAGTTTCTGATGAGAACAGTATAAAAAACAATACATGGTGACTGGCATTGATTGTATAATTTGAGCAATATACACTTTGCTTAGCTCAGTGCTTGACCACATACAACTGAAATGTTGCACTAGTGGTTTATATATTTGATTCCCAAGGTACAGCATTATAAATGCACAAAGATATATTGGGTTTTATGCTGCTGTCATAGAGGTCTGCATAGACAAAAGCAGTCTAGATTCCAGAATTGTATCTCTTAGAATTATGGTAGTCATTGAATTCTGTTCAAGTATGAGAAAAATAGGTCTCTTAATTTTTTAAAGTGAAATTTGATTTAAAAGTTACATAATTTTTACACGGTAGGTATTTTCACAGAGCAGCTAAAAGTTCTGAGGAATTGCAGTAAACTGGAAAAAATCTATTGATCAGCGTGGTTGAAACAGAACAATAGTGAGTCAGACCGCCCTTAATGCTGAAGAAAAGCTATCTTAGGCTGTTCCTGTGTTTCCAAGGGGGCGGGCAGTTTGTCCATTAAAATGGATGTGGAAAACCTTAAAGCACGTAGGGATGGCTGTCAGGTTAGTGGCGGTGGACAGCACTGGTATGTGAACATCACTGACAATGTCAATTCATTATCACTGATGGCTAAATAATCTTGGAAATGCTCAGTGGACCTATTAGTTCCTGAGCATAAGCAGCTCATGCTGCATTTCTTCATTAGCTTTAATTGCTATAAATTTTACCTTTTAAAAAATCATGCTTTAAAAGGTGAAGTGATCTTTCAGGAACATTAACTCTGTAATTTTGTCACAAACAGAAGGCCCGGCACTGTGTTTCGTCTCTGCCGTGGGTACTGCCCTTCCTCTCTGCTTTCAGAGCTTGGTTAGCAGCCTCTTCACTGTTGGAGTTGTAAGAGAGAAGCTGTTTTGTAAATAGTTCTGATTGGGTAATAGTATCTAAATATAGTGTGGCAGGTACTTTTTAACCATGGCATTATCATAGTCACCTCTTGGTTTTCATGGTGAAATTGATGGAAACAACAAACAGTGCATTTTGTTGAATGAAGCTCAGCTGAGTGGTTCACATTATTTATAATTGTCTGACTTCTTTTTCACATCTTCATGCGTCTTCATAGAAGAAGACTGGGGATGCCCATCGAGTCTGGAGCTTATATTTTTTCCTAAGGCTTAGTTTAATTTAGGGGGTTGTGCCTTGGCTCCTCCGGTAACAAAAGCTGCCTTTTAAGCTTTTATTTCCGTTATTTGGATCTATGCTGATTTTCTTTGAATCTCTAAGCTGAATTTTAAATAGATGGTGGGTTTAAGTTAGTCAAGAGAAGCTGAAGGTACTAGCCGTCTAATTCCTGTGAGGGAGCTGGGCTTCAGACTTCAGGATTCCCGTTTTCTTCACCCACGGTATACATGCTCGTGACACAGTAAAAATTTAAAAAATGTGTTACTTTGAACTTCCTGTTTTAAGGACATGTTATAGATAACTTCATTTAAAAACCTTTTATTTTACTTGCACTTTCAGGATATTTTTGAATAGTACTGTTTCTTAATGTTTTTCTTACATCTGAGCATGACCTCGAGAACGTCCGTGGAATAGAGGTGCTTTTGTAGTGTATACTTGGGGGGCAGTTCACATGAAGATGTGCTGTGGGTCTCACTTAAGGCCGAGTGAGGGGCAGAATAACAAATAATTGAAAGCACTCATGTACATAGTTAATAATTTCTTGGGAACGTATGCTTAAAACCAGGTTAAACACGTATTTTCACTAAATTCTTGGTGTCTACCTTTGTTCTTTTCGGTAGTCAAAAACTTGAAAATCTCAGTGGCTTAAAAAAGTCATTATAGATACCGTGTTCTGTTAAATCCATTTAAATTTATTTAATTCTCTCTCTCTCTCTGTATATATAGACACGCACATATATATAATACTCTCAATGATATATAGTATTTATGCAGTGCCATGGTGTAGTGTACACCTGAATTAACATTCATTTCCTTTGTTGATTTTATAGTTTCCTAAGATCGTTTATCTCATGTTTGCTGTCCGCATTGTACAGATGGTAAAGTTGAGCGTAGAGGTGTTTTCAGGGAGGGACTTGAGTTGGGCAGTAGTGATGGGAGACCACTTCTTCCTTTCTTTCAGTCGCCCCTTTTCCCTCTCCGCCCTTTGTAGCATCTGCTGTTTTGATTGCCGCCTTTCATTCTTGCTCCTCGCTAGGTGACTCTCCCTGGTGACAGTAACAGGGACTTACCTCTGTCCTGCCCCGCCCAGCCCCTCCTGTATGCTGCTTTTGCTCAGATTGACATTCTTTTAAAAAACATTGTTTGCACAGTGTTTTACTTTAATATTTTGGTATTCTTTCTCTCTTATTTGTATCTATTTCACTTTTCTCATATGAAAGCATTGTTTTAAGTACAAGGCTGACAGTTAAGTTCCTAAACTTGCCACTGTGCGCTTACTTTGGCAGCACTGTACAAACTCCTCAGGCAGGTTTCACAACTTCGGTGCATCTGTGTCTCACAGCTGTGTTCGGGTCACCATGTGCCGGTGTTTGCTGAGTGGAGTTCATTATTGTTGTGTGTTTTTGTGTGTCATTATGAGAATGTCAGAGCTTGAATTAGAGCAATGACCAAACATTAAATTTCTTGTTACACTTGGCAAAAGTGGAAGTGAAATCAGGGACATGTCAGTTCAAGTTTATGAGGATAATGCCATGAAGAAAACGACATTGTACACATGAATTAAACGTTTTTCTGAGGGAGAAAGCATCACTGATGAAGAGAGGTCAGAGCAGCCAGTAACAAGCAGACTGATGGAAACATTGCAGAAATTCCTCAAATTGTGTGTCCAAATCATTGGCTGATTGTGAGAAGCACAGCAGACCAAGTCACATTGGTAGAGAAACAGGAAAATCCTAACTGAAAACCTTGGCAGGAGGAAGGTGTGTGCAAACATGGTCCCAGAGGAGCTCACCCATGAACAAAAGCAAAGGAGAGTCGAAGTTTGCCAAGACCTTTGGGAGAGGCAAGACCATGTTTTGGGCCGTGTTATCCCTGGTGGCGAAACATGGGATTACCAGTACGACCCTGAAACAAAGTGCACAGTGGAAGTCTGCCAATTTTCCACGACCAAAAAGTTCTGTGAGTGTAAATCGAGTCACAGTGATTTTGCTAACCTTTTTTGATATGAGAGGGATTGTTCATTATTAATTTGTACCAACTGGACAAACAGACAACCAAGTTTACTATTTGGCAGTGCTGAAAAGGCTGCATGAAAAAGTTAGACGAACACCATGTGAACTTTTCATCAACAACTCATGGCTCCAATGGAAACAACCAAAGGTCCCTGCGACAGGTGACTGGATAAAGAAGCTGTGGTGCATATACACAATGGAATATTACTCAGCTGTAAGAAAAGATGAAATACTGCCATTTGCAACAACATGGATGGACCTGGAGATCATCATGCTTAGTGAAATAAGCCAGACAGAAAAAACAAAGAACTGTATGACTTCACTCATATGGGGAATATAAAACTGAAAGCAAAGAAAAAAGAAATGAAGAAACAAACAACCCATGGGCACAATCAACAGTTTAATGTTTACTTGGGGACAAGGGGGTTAGGGAGGGGAGAAAGGGGAGGGGGTGGGAGAGGAGGGGGGGAGCTAAATATAAGGTGATGGAAAGAGAAGTCACATTAGGTGGTGAACTTATTATACATCAAGTTGACAATGCACTGTAGAATTGTATGCCTGAGACCTATGTAATCCTTGCTAACAGATGTCACCCCAATAAGTCTAACAATAAAAATGAATTTGTAAAAAAACAAAAAATAAAAAACAACTCATGGCTCTTGTATCACGACAATGTACCAGCTCACACAGCACTGTCTGTGAGGGAGTTTTTTTTTTGTTTTTTTTTTTTGTTTTTTTTTTGCTTTTTGGTATGTGGGTAGCTCCCTGGCTGGGAATCGAACCAAGGCCACAGCACTGACAGCGCTAGCACAGAAGCCTTAAGCCACTACACCATCAGGGAACTCCCCTGTGAGGGAGTTTTTAGCCAGGACACAAATACCTATATTGGAACACCTTTTCTACTCACCTGATCTGGCCACTAATGACTTTTTTCTTTACCTGAAGATAAAGGAAGTATTAAAAGGAAGACATTTTGATGACATTCAGCGCATCAAGGGTCACATGACAATTCTGATGGCCACTCCAGAAAACAGAGTTCCCAGATTGCTCTGAAGGGTGGACTAGATACCGGCGTCAGTGCATAGCTTTCCAAGGGGAGTACTTCGAAGGTGACCGTAGTGATATTCAGCTATGAACTATGAGTTTGCAAACATAATTTTAGTATTTTTCCCCATTGTTCTTTATATGTTGATCATGTATTGCATTTGTGTGCTCACAAATTGAATGTGTTGGCATGACAGGGAGAAGTGAGTGCCTAAAAAAGTGAAGATTTTATTATCTTTTCATTAGGCTGAGAGGGGTCCAAGCAATCAACTTGGGTTATTCTTTTTTTGTATTTCATTGCTAGTTACTAAAACAAAACAATACCAAAAAAAAAAAAATAGTAGGAAACTAGTAAGTAGCCTCTGAGTTCAGTAAACCTAGGAAATGATACCCACCTTTGGTATGCCATTATTCACCAAGACCCCAGTATGCATGAGTGGGGTCATGTTATTTTTGGGTTGATTTCCCCGTGTCTAGTCTTGAGTCTTGCATATAGAGTTAAATAGTTGAGTGGAACTTACTTAATCAGGAGAGAATAAGGACATTTTCTAAATCTGTCACCTCTGGGTTTACAAAAAGATCCTAGACATTTTCTACTGTGTATTAATGTGCTTATGAACTGTTTATTCTTAGTTGGTTTAAGAAACCTTAAAAAATGGAAAGTTACTAATGCAGTAAAATTCTTTTTTTGCATGTGTGGCATTACCTAGTTTTTGTGCATTAGAAGGGATCTCTGTGTAGATGATTATAATGTCACTTTCTGACCTTTGCAGCTTGAATAATTGTAAATCATTGCTTCATAACGTGTCAGAGAATGTCTGTACTAGGCAATTAAATGGCAGAATATAATAGAGCAAATTATTGCCTGTCATGTTTTCAACAACACAGTTAGTATTTGAGTTACACTTAATCATTACGTGCATTAGCAGCCTCATTGGAGTCCAGCTTCAGGCTGAGCATGAACTGCATTACATTATTTAAGCCTCTAATGCTACAAGTCATTTATTTGTGTTGAAGTGTACAACATGCAGAGTTTCATAAAGCAAGGAACACTTGAGAGCTTAATTTATCCAAATCAAAATCTAAATGCAGATAAACACAAGTGGCAAAAATTAGTAATTTTTATAGGCTGGAAATATTTAAAAATACATGGTTGTGGATAATTGTAGGCAGCAGGAATAAATTAAAATCACTATTTTTAGTCTGCTCTGAGAACTAAAGCTGTGTATACCTAAATCATTAAAAGCACCATGGAATTGCATTTTTAGCTGAACAATTAATTACACCCATCATATCTACAGATGTATCCAAATAAAACAAGTATTTGATTCAGCTGGTAGTTTTGGCCAGCGGCATACAGATAGAAAAAGTTTGTTTTCTATTGTGGCGTGAATTGTGCTTTAACAATGAAAGTGCAGCCTTTCTCACATCTGTAAAAAAAATAAAAATTAACATTAAAATGCTCTTGTTATAAAGGGTGCATTATGCATTTTATCTTTATAATATTTAATGCATTTTGTTTAATGACATATTTTTGTTTTTAGTTTGAAATTTTAAAAATGCCACGTTAATGATCATTGTCTCTCTTCCTATCAGTGAGGAATACAGAATTAACAGAACTAACAAATTAATTGTTAAATAATTCCTTTGGCGTTAAAGTCCTTGAAATATTATTGAAATAGTGAATGGACAGTGTTTTACATTTTTCGTATGCACGTCACTTGGTAACTTGAAAATCTCAGCGACATCTTAGTTATAATAGTGACATAGAAAAGCACTGTGTCTCCGGTAGGATTGCAGGGTGTTTCCCATTGATCGTCCGGTAAATGCGGGGGCGAGCTGGCGGGCGGTTAGGTTACCGGAGAAGAAACAGAAGGAAGTGGCCCCCAGCCTGTCCTCGTGGTCAGCACCCTTCCTCAGCCCCGTACCCCATTCTCTTTCTTCACGGTAGCGGTTCCTTGACCTTGGGCTGTGGAAGAGCGGGGTTGTAGACAATCCCCGGGCAGAAAGTGTGGCCGACGGCACTGAAAGAGGAACAGACACACATCGTCACATCTTGGTGCTGTCCTCACAAACGTTGGCCTCTGTCTCTTAAGGTTTTTCCCCAGTGAAAACGTCACATCTCAGTGACTTGTCCTTTTTGCTTTATTTTTATTTTAAAATGGCCACGTGGTGACTTGAACATCCTGGTGTGGAACCTCAGGATCTTTCTGCTCCCCCAGTCCCCGCAGTGGGGTGCAGGCGGGTTGCCCCTCTCTTGGGTTCCTTGCTCCCTGCTGTGAGTTTTCACTGTTGGCCTGTTTTCTCCCTCCCTCTTCCCATTCACATGCTTATTCTGGCCCTTTCGTCTCTGGAGGGCTTTGCCCCATGGCGTGTCCAAGGCCAAGGCGGCGGCCTGAGAGGAGGCGTTGGGAATGTGGATGGAAGGGAAGCACAACCACTGGGTCCTGTAGCCACTCATTTCCTTGGGGCCCATTCTCAGAGGTTTCGTCTTTGTCCAGGCCCGTGACCAGGTAGTGTGAGGGCCCTGTGGTCACATGCTCCACATAGGGGAGAGAGACACAGGGGAGATGCGTCGAAGGGCTAAGTGCAAGGGATGGTGGTCTGGGGGTTGAGGGGTGCTCAGCTCTGCTCCAGAGCATGGGAGAGGCTTCCATGAGAGGTTATGTTTGAGTTGGGCCTTAGGGGACGGGGAGGTTTTCACAAAGCAGTCTTGGACATTTTTAATAGAGGGAACAAAAGGACAAAGTCTCAAAGTGTGGACTAGCAAGGCGTGTGAAGAGCACTGCAAGAGATTCCTGGAGTATAAATGGCTAGATGGGGTGAAGTGGGAGGTTTCTAAAGTGTTAAATAAACCTTACGGGACATTACTGTGTGCCAGAGCTGTTAGGCGTTGGGATTAAGTTCAAACCCTGCCTCTGAGGGGCGGGGAAAGCTCAGGTGGAGAAAGGCCCAAGTCTTCCTGTCCGATTTGGAGATTTTGTCGGATGGTAGCATTTGCTCTGCAGCTGGGGGGCGGGGTGGCAGGGCAGCCATTGCAGGGCAGGGGGTTGGGGATGCTCTGCCAGGAGCATGGCACGTTTAGGACATGCAGGCACTCTGCCCTGCCAGCCCTGTGGGGCAGGGAGGGCAGGGCCTGGGACGCCAGGGTGAGGCTGGCGTGGCCACCTCACAGCGCTGTGCCATGCAGGGTGCTGAGTGCTGGCCTTGTCCTCTGCCTTCTGCCTCTTCTTAGGGGCCTGACCTTCTTCTGGTTTCCCATATGGTGGGTGGGCAGGCAGAGGAGGACACAGAGCCTGGGGCGGGGGAGGGAATGCTACTTCAGAACCAAGGGGCATGGGGA
Organism: Lyroderma lyra; assembly: GCA_004026885.1. Taxonomy (NCBI): domain Eukaryota; kingdom Metazoa; phylum Chordata; class Mammalia; order Chiroptera; family Megadermatidae; genus Lyroderma; species Lyroderma lyra. Next base: position 49,110 of record PVJL010003973.1, read on the forward strand.
TTGGCCACAGGAATTATTTTTTCAGAGAATGTCACCATTGGTAGTTTTAATTAGGGGCGGTATTGATTGTGGATAATTGTAATGAAAATAGGTTGAGACTGGTTCCATATAGGCTAATGCAGTGTAGTTCCAAGTAATAATTACCGGGACGTAAGTTATGTGGCCACGCTGCAGGTGTCCACATGTAACGGACGGTGGAGATGGGTGGTGGAGCTACGTTTCCACGCGTGGTCATGGCCGGGCCGTGTAGGCTGGGGCAGGAGCTGTCAGTGCACAGCGCACGTGCTCTTCAGTAATGCACATCATTCTCCTACTTTCTGGTCCTCCGGTACTTTGCTCACTTGTAAGCACACATGTGGCTGCTGGATCTGTGGGTTCTGCCTGCAGTCCCTCCATCCACGTTCACTCATTCTGGGAGCCCCTGTCCTCCCCTTGCTGCCCCGTGTTTTAGCATCTTATCAAAAATTAGGGCGAAGTCTTTGTTCTCTGAGTATGAGTGCGAAGTAACACCAGTTCCAAGCACTGTTAATGCTGCTCTCTAGGTACATGAGATTTTAAAAAACTGATTTTGGTTTGCTATTCCTCTTGTATCGCGAGAAGTACCACATACTGCAGAGGAGCCCTAGGGATACAGCAGGTTCAGCTGGACCAAACCGTGGTGGTTTTGAAGGGCTGATAAAGTGTTAATTAGCATCATAAATACGATGTCAGCTTTACACGTGGTTCACGGGGAACTAGAAGATTCTTCCTGTTAAATCTGCCTACATGTAGCTCTTCTATTTTAGAAGTGCCACTATTAAAGGAAATAGGTGAAAGTGGTCTCCTGTTAGCACACCTGGTTGTGCTCATGATCATACTAGCAATCATACTAGTATGATTTTTTTATATTGT
>PVJL010003973.1:55000-62163 GCA_004026885.1 Lyroderma lyra
AGCTCTTTATACATAGAAAATTATATTATAAATAAGATATTCAACTACTCAATCATATATCTTTACGAGGTTGAGATTGTAAGGCTGATATAATAAATTAAATTTTATCATATTGCATCTAGGATTGTTCATTTTCCTGATCCACTAAATTAAGCACAAAGAATACCAGTTTCTTAGAGAGCAACCTGAAATTAAACATTTGCTTTAACTGTTCATTTCCAGTAGATGGCTACAGTTCACTACCAAATTGAACTTAAAATAGATTTTTACAGTAACTAAATCAGAAGATGAAGGTTGAATTACTATAAATGAGTTGCCCTTACATTTTTCTTATTTCACATGCTTAGTAATCTAGCATCGTTATTTTTTAAAGAACGTCATTTTAAAATGACTGAAAAGTGGCATTTACCACTTTTTCCTCTTTGATCAATGTGTAATAATACCCTTATTTATTTTATCACAAATTAATTTACTTTTTAAAATTATGTATTATATGAGGAATACTAGTGATTATTGAAATATATAAAAAATTATACTATTATAAGACTGCTGTAGATCCATTAGTTATTGCTTCCCTAAATTCAATCATTTTATTTTAAAAATTATTTTAGCTTTAACATTGAAGCACTGAGTCATTTATTTCTTGCATTATCTAAGTTTACTGGCTTTTAGCAAGTATTATTTCAGATGTAGTACACACATACATAGATGTGTATATTTAAAAAATATGAGTTTTTCATTAATCTGGACCTCCACCCAAGTATTTCAAACATAGTTTTATCAAACTAAAATAATATAAGTGCAGGCCTACTATTTGGGAAAATATTAGCTCATAAAGTACTTAAAATCTGCATTGCAGTTGTACATGTGTCTGTCCACTAGGCTTGCAAGGAATAGCTTGCAAGTGTAGCACTGAGATGGTAAGTATTGCTTTTGACTTTGCACCCTCCTGCATAAATGTAACTGCACGGTATCTGCGCAAATGAGTCTGAACGTACTGTATCTGTGGGGGTTTCGAATGCAACAAAAATGTGGAGAAGACTAGACTTTTTTCCTCTCCTCAGGATTGCTGTGTAATTTGTCTTTTTTCATTGAATATTTGTTTTTGTTTATTTGAGGGGGGTGTGTGTGTGTGTGTGTGTGTGTATGGGTGGTGGGTGGGTGCGTGTGCGTGCGCACGCTCACGTAAATGATATCAATGTGATTTTATGTCCTGCAGGTATTGGTTGAACCAGGCAGTTCAAGGTTTAGCTTTTCATTTTATTTCACAATTGAAAATGTTGGTTTTGTGTGATAATGTAAGACTACAATTTTAAGTCCTTTTTAAATCAACTCCCTATTTATACGCCTGGCTACCACTGTTTAATCTATTATTAATAAGCATTTTTCTCAGCTATATAAATTATAAAAATAATGGCAAGTTCCAGGAGAATTTTTTCCACATTTAGAATTTACATGTAAATTTCACATCCTTGAGAGAAATTAATTATTTTTGTATTTTTTTATTGATGCTGTTATATATATTTATCATTACAATAGAAGCCGGTTAAGAAATGGGCCACAATGGTAACTAATTAAAAGAAATTTCATTCACACATTTTGTTAACGGATAGTTGGAATATACAGATGGACCTTTGTGAATCAAATAGACTTAAAATTCTCAACTTCAGATAGGTAACTTTATGTAAAAATAACTGATTTATTTTTCTCAGACACTTAAAATTTATATAAATGTGAGGGTTTTGTTTTAAAGTAGTTCATTTTTTTATGGATGTATGTTATAGTTCACATTCAAACATACATTTTTACACATTCATGAATAATCCTTCATTTGTTAGAGACCTTAGGGGACAAAGGATATTTGACCCCACCCTGAGACCATGCCCTGTAAGTTTACAGAAGGAGTGGGGAACACAGATTTTAATAATGCAAACAATATTAGTCCCGTCCCCTCCGGCACTGGGACCTGGACATACTGATTGTGTACTTTGATTCTTAAACCGCGGAGCTGCATCAGATGCCCCCTGAGCACCTGGCTGGGCCCAGAGCATTTCAGTGATTACAAGGAGAGTGCCTAGAGGGCAATTAAAGGACAGGGCAGGAGATAGACAGTAATGAGTCCCTGTAGCTCCTGCATGACGCGCAGGAAGCGAGCCGAGGATTAGGGAGCACTCATGGCTCCGGGAGAAAGCTGTTGAGTAATGTGGAGACTGTTTACCAGGAATATTCTTTTTCTGTTCTGATATTTATATAATCAGAGGCAGATTTTTATGTCCTGCCACTTAATGTACTTAACATGTTCCTTTAGATTAATAATTTAAATTTTATTAAGAAGGCCACTGCTTTTTTTTTGTTATATTGCTGCTTACTGTGCTGAAGTTTGATTTGAATAATGTACCTGCTTTGAATGCTCTATTTTAGCACGTTATTTTCCTCACTGTTGAGTTTGTAGGTGTTTCTCTTTGACTGATATACAGTAATTTTAGGCAGGTGTTAAGCTAGCTTTTTTGTGTGTATCTGTGTAGACTTCCTGTTTGCTTATTTATTATGTTTTTTGAGTTGTTAATGTCCACAGTGGAAAGCAAACTTTTCTTGATTTGGTTCAAGCCTGAGAAAGCTGTAAAATTGAGAGTCATCTCTTGAAATAGATATTTTTGGGTGTGTGAAATTATACAAAAATGATTATAACAGAAGGGGCATTTTGTACAGTGTATGTAATTGACATAAAAGCGTTGGATTGATTTGAAATTTCATTTATTTCGCTGTCTGATTGCTGATTTTTCTGACCCGTATTTGTTGCTTAAAAACACGTTAATAGCACAGTGCGGATGCATTTCTGTGTGACTCCCTCTTGGTGCGCTTGCGTTATTGTGGGCAAAAAGAAAGGAGGTCGTGGGAAGGGAAACTGCCGCGAGCATGAGCTTCAGTACCGTCAGCCTCGTTTCCTAAGCAGTCTGCTGCAGCCCCTGCGCTGCAGGTATTCGTGAGTGCACCGGCCCTCCCACCTCGGTGGCTGTCGCTGTGGCATGGGCTCCAGCATACGGACGTGAGCTGAGGGGCGACCCACTCCAAAGTGTTCTCCTTCAGAACGCTGGTTCTTGGCTCCTGTCCGCAGTGTTGTCTGAATCACTCGTCATACCCCACTGCAGTGTAATCACTACCCTGCTGTACGTGCTGTGGGCACTGGGGAGACTCTCGGTGCTCTCTCTGGTGTGACCACTAGGGGGAGTCAAGGAGTGTCCCTCCAACGGCGCCCCCTCCTTCCCCCTGCCCCCATCTCTTAGGCTCGCTCTCCCTCCCCCCACTTTCCTTTCTTCTTTTCCTTCCTTTCCTTTTTCCTCTTTCCCTTCTCCCTCCTTTTCTTTTCTTTTCTCCTGTTCCTCTTCTCCTCTTTGTGTGTAGAACTGAAGATAGTACTGTAATCTTACCTCCCTGCGCAGCTGAACTCACTACAATATAAACAGCAGTTTGTCTTTATTTTTAAAAGTTGTTTAGTAAATGCCATGGGTTTTTCTAACTGCTATTTACATTCTTAGGAGATGACAAGATTTTACAGTTTTAATGAGTACAGTGCTCTTAGAAAAGCATTACTGCCTAGATGAATATTGAATTGAGTTTAATATAATATAAAGGAAAACTATGTATACAATGTCCAAAATGATTATTAGAAACGATGTGTGTAAAAACTAGCCAGAAAATAATTATTTAGGAACTGTTTGAATCTACTTTTGTTTTAAATAGAATGACTCTTGAGGTCGTGAATATTCCTGAATTATGTCTTTCTAATTAAAACTCATTAGGGGTGGCTGAATGGGGTCCATGTTACATGATTATTTGCTTGGAGTCGTCTCATAAAAACAGGTAGATATTTATTCAACTCTAATAGTCACTAAAATTGACCTAAATACTCATAGATAAATAGTTACATATTTTCTAAAGAATAACTATTAATGTAAATTTAAGTAGGAATTTAAAACACTGTGTATAATATACATGACCTTTAAATTGCGTAGTTAAAATATATCATACATGCATTTTCACTTTTTATGTATCCATCTGGGGAAATTTGAGCACATGTTATTATTTCTGTCTCCAAATTTGCATTCTCTGGGTATTTAAAGATCATGGATTTTTGAAATAGCCAGAGAACTTAATACTGGCATGTTTTGGACTTAATTTCTGATTTTTATAATACATAAATTTTTATTTATTAAAGATTGGATTTTAATGATTTTCATTTTATCCTTGAGAATTCTCGTGTTTTATAAAATAAACCCTTTTCATTGTTCATTGAAAATGCCTAACATATGCAGAGTTGATTAAGCGCTATGTAGAATGTTCCTTATTACAGAATAAATGCATGTGTTAGAAATGCATGTCTGTTTATGAATTGAAAAAAATTGTGAAATAAGAAGATGTCTTTTACTGAGTTTTGAAATTGACTGTTAATATCAGTTTTACTTAGCTAAAACTCACGGCTGCGTTTGTATGTGTCTCAGTATTATAAGAAGTTTATTCATATACCTGAATGGTAAAATTGTCTTACAATTAGGAGCAGTTACAGGAGCTGTGTAAACTTGACTGTGGCTAGTGGTTGTGTTTGAGAAAACAAATAGATAAAACATTTGTGAATCTTTTAATGATTATGTTTCTTGATGGCTTTCATAAAAAAGCACATAATTTGTGATGACTTCAATAAAAAATAAAACAGCAGCAAAACTTTGTGGGTTAGCGGCACAGTAAATGGGGCAGGTTTTGCATTTTGAACAGAAATGTTATGAACTGTGATTGAATTTATCGTGAAAGTGTGTCAGTATTAATAAAAGTATTTAGGTACAAGTTTACGGGGCTTTGTAGCCTTTTTAAGGTTAAGGATTGGCTAATGTGAAAAGTCACTTCTGTGCACTTGGTAGTATACAGAAAATGACAAATATATTTCTATGCATTTTGGATTATTATGCCATTTCTTATTTTAAACCCTTTTTGTCAGGACACCAGGCAAAACAATGATGCTTTGAGGACGTAATTAAAGATATTGTTCAAAGAACAACTTTCTGCATATTTGAATTATTACTGTCATCAAAATCATACAAATATGGAAATATGATTGCCAGAAGCACATAAATCAATGATCAGCATGGCCTCAAAATCCAATAAATATGTAGAGTTAAATACTTTAAAATGCAAATTGTGCCTGATGATTTGCATATGGTGGAGTTTAAAGGAAATTTGTTGCTTAACAACCTCTAAGGTAGCAGTTAGGGCTGTGGGTAAACATAGATTTTTTTATTCATCATTGGTCAAGTTGCAAGATTTGATAAATGATGGGAGACTGCTTTCCTTGGTTAAAATGACTGCAATCTTTACTGAATCCTAAAACTGCCTTCAAGTCATCTGAATAATTAAGAGTTAATTATTCTTCATCCATCTAGATCAGAAAAGGACAGATTTAGGGAAGGAATTTATAATTTTTGCCTCACGTCCTGTCATGTCGTAATGTGATAAACTAAATTGACTCCAAATAATATCTAGTGACCTTATAGTAATTAGGCCTCACAAAATGTTTTTGTTGTAGTTTTTTAATTGCTTACATCTATTCTAGAAACTACACAGTAACAGACTTGTAAGTGCAATTGTCTCTAAAGAAAGCAACGTGAAATTCGTGTCCCATCACTGTTATGTTTTAAGTTCATCACTGTGTGTACACACCAACACACCATCTAGGTTGCCATGTGTTCTTGTAGAAATAGCAAGCAATGACTCCTAAAATGTTAGTGGAGGGGATTATAGACACTCTGGGAAAAATTATTTTAAGAAGTTATGTCGAAAGGGCAATGAATCTTTCTTACCTATTTTAATTTGCAGTATTAAAATAATAAACCTATTTAAAGAACTTCATTTTCTCATAATTAATGTAATGATGGAACAGATTAACTCGTGCCGATTTACCAATAATAGACATTATTTTAAAAGGCTGAAAAAAATTAAACCGTTTCGTACTATTACCTAGTTAAAAGCAGATGGCATAGAATTCACATAAAAACCCCATGTCTACTAAGCGAATTTTTTACCCAACGATTTTCTTTGAGAATGGAGTGTTTTGTGAATGTTTACTGATCACAAGAAGAATTGTAATAAAGAAATCAATATGCATGATCCCTTTCCATGTAGTACAACAGGGTTACACTGTTAGGTTAAATACAGGCAGCATTCCTTTTCAGAAAATCAATTTGCTGCGTCGCCTGTACCAGCCTCTCTTCCCACAGAGCCGTTCTGTGCACACAGTAGATTCCGTATTGGCACCTGCGCGTGGTATTGACTTCTGAGAGGCTATGTGCTTAGGAACCTGACTTGAAGAAGAAAGACCAGCCCCTTAGTAACAAAACATGCTGTTATTTCTTTTTCATATTTGGCCTCAAACTAGTTGTTGCAAAAAAGCCAATCCTTGGTTTTCATGTTTTAGTAGAAATGCCAACTGTGATTTTTAGTGAAGAAAATACCTTTTATGTTTATTAATTATGTCTGTTTACATTCTGACCCAGTGCTTCCACATTTCCAGGTTATCTGCATTTCTCAAAAGCACGATTGTTAAGCCTAAACAGCAGTTGTGGATTATTTTGAGAAGTTGGAGTAAATTTGAAAAGATGAGAATATTTTATAGTTTCTTTGTCACTTGCCTCCCCTTACGAACAAAACAAAAATTATTTTAGAGAAGAAAAATGTTTACTCAATAGTCACAGCTACTTAGTTACTGCATGTCATTGTTACCAAGGCCAGTATTCAGTGGAGATGTGTGAAAACATTTTATTTTTAGATCTTTTCACTCCTCACACTAAACTGGGCTCTTAAAATGCTGCGGCCATTTTTGATGTGGCTGTTTGATTGGAAAGACCGGCCCTCGCGCTCACGACCATATTTTCGTGAAGTAGTTCTGCTCGATCGGACTCTTTTATTTCTGTCAGCACAGTGACAGCACATTAGAGTCACTCCGATGCGACCCACGTGCCGGCAGGCGCTGTCTGCGTGTAAATCATGTGGATGAGTTTGCTTTTCAGTGGGATGGACTGGGAGGCAGCAAGTCGTGATGCCATCCGGCCTGTGCAGTGGTGTGGGGTCCGGGCGCTGCCCGTGGGGCCTGTGCAGTGCCGTGGGGCCCGGGCGCT
>PVJL010003973.1:68208-124076 GCA_004026885.1 Lyroderma lyra
GGAGGCACTGGGAGACGCACCGGGAGACGCACCGGGAGACAGTTACCATACACGGAGTCTCCGGGAGACGCACCGGGAGACAGTTACCGTACACGGAGGCACCGGGAGCCGCAACGGGAGACAGTTACCGTACACGGAGGCACCGGGAGACGCACCGGGAGACAGTTACCATACACGTAGGCACTGGGAAATGCATCGGGAGACAGTTATCATACATGTATGCACCGGGAGACTGTTACCGTACACGTAGGCACCAGGAGACTGTTATTGTACATGTATGCATGTACACGTACTTACTGTACACGTAGGCACCGGGAGACTGTTATTGTACATGTATGCAGTGGGAGACTTACTGTACACGTACACACTGGGAGACGCACCGAGAGACTGTTTTGTACATGTGCATCCAAAGATGCTATTTTAAATTTTAGACAGTTACTTTGTTATTGATAGAATTGAACCATGTTTTAAGTGCTTTAACCTGTGAAAGAAAGATTGTTTCCACATAGCATCCATTATTTTCACCATTTTATTTACTTTGAGAAAATCCACTGATGCTATATTCCTTACAGTCATCATCTTGTTCCTGTTTTTTGGAGCTGACTGATTCACCAGTAAATTAGCGGAATAATTTCCATTTCTAGGAATTTTTACTGCAGTGGGTTGTTTTGTTAATTGAAGTTGTGTCTCAACGGCCTTTGAAGCCTGAGTGCTTAAACCCAGTGCTTGGAGTTAGGTTATCTATGCAGATTCATCATTCTGAATTCCCAGCATGCCTTCTCAGAATTAGGCCGCTCTTCTCGCTGCCTCCAAATGTGCCTTCTTGTTTCCAATCGACTGGTATTTATTTAGCACATTTTAAGAACCTAGCACTTACTGTAGATGGAGAACTCGTGCGTGGGGCTTGCACTAGAAACAGGAAGTGGGGTCTGTGGAATTTGTTAATTTTTTTCATGTTGATTTCCCTGTGTGTGAAGCTGCCTTTTCTGTTTCAACATATAGGCGGTGTCTTCTTCAGGACTTTACTAAAGGATCACATCCTTGAGATATTTCCCATTTAATAGGACGTAGATGGACCTGTGTTGGTTTAACACATACTGTTTTGTGTTTATTCATTCATTTTAGTTCTAAGTGTTTTTCCATCGTTGGGGATGTATCATTTAAAAAGGAGCAAAACCTCTGCTCCCCTGCACTTACATTCTAGTGTGCTCAGTCCCATTGCACATTCTTCTCCCCTCCTTTTTAAAAAAAATTTATTGCTGCCACCTAGCTTCATGGGGCATTTGCTCATTACATTTTACTGCTTTTTTTTTTTTTAAAGGTATAGTTGACATATAACATGATATCACATTAATTTCAAGTGTACAATGTGGTGATTCGGTGTTTGTGTGTATTGTGAAATGACCACCACAGTAAGTCTGGTTAACACCCATCACCATAGTAGTTACAAAATTGTTTTCTTCCTGGTTGTTTTTATTTTTATTGTTAAACTTACAGGGGTGACGTTGTTTAGCAGACGTTACATAGGTTCCAGGTGTACAGTTCTACAGTGCGTTGTGATGAGGAATTTTAAGATCTTTGGAAACTTCCAAATATGCAACACAGTTCCTTGACTGTCGTCACCATGCTGTCCCTTCATCCCCAGGATGTAGAATTGGCCTTTTGCCCCTTGGACCCCTCTGCCTGCCCGCCACCCTCAGTCCCTTTCCCGCTGCCCTGTTCTGCGCAGCTGCTCTGGATGTCCCCTTGCAGCTGGCACGCCTTCATTGGAAGGAGCCCAGTGTCACTGTCCATCTGTCCTCTTCTCTCCCCTCTCACACCGCGGATTCAGGTAGGGGACCTCCTCACCCACAGTTCCCGCTGCCCTTGGTGCTGCAGGAAACCAGGTGCCACCTGACAGGACCACCGCTCCGCAGTGTGCGTAAGCCTTCTCCGCAGGCTCTGCTTTTGGGGGGATCCAGGCTTAGAGGTTTTTTGTTTTGGTCACTGTATCGTTACAGGCCTGGTCATTGGTAAGTGCTCAAGGTGAGTCACTGACGGAAGAATGGGAGGTGGATGCCTCAGTTTCCCCTAGTTTCCCTGGCTCCCCGGCTCTGTGCAGCCAGGCCTCTGGGGGCGCGCATCTCTGCCGCTGCCACAGACTGGACGAGTCCCCCCGCAGTTCTTTATGCTCTCAGATCAGCCTGGGAGAGGACATGTGCAGAACACTCCTTGAGGGAAAAAGGACTGAGATAAAATGTGAGGAAAATAACGCACAATCCGGAAAGACTGTACGTCTGGACTCCCGCCGTGCGCTCCTGAGTGCAGGCGTTCGGCTCTGAGAGCAGCGGACTCAGGAGGCCCCCTGCCCGCCCGCTCCGTGCGCTGCTCTGGGCAGCGGTGCGTCAGGCCTGCTCCCCTAGTGTCAGGAGCATGGTCATGGCTTGGGGATATTTCTACGGGGAGGGAATTCCTGGTGGTTGGCCTGGATGGAAGCTAAGAGTTTTCCCAGCACTAAGGTTCTAGGTTTCTGTGTTTTGTAACCTCCAGTTAAGATCTTGATGCGATTGGGCCTATATTTAAAATTTTGTTTAATTAGTTCTGAAAACCACCAGATTAATTTCTAAAACTAATGGGAAGGAGTTATTGTGATTTAATGTAATGATTGAAAGTGCAGAATTTGGTGCCTGTGAGGGCTAATTTTAAGTGTCAGCTGGTAGACTGTGGCTTCTGGGTGTAGCCATGAGGGGGTCTCTGAAAGGATTCACACGGGCCGGTGGTCACAGTAGGGAGGATGTGCCCTCCTCAGTGTGGGCGAGCGTCCCCACATCTAGGCGCCCTTGAACCAGATAAGAAAATGAAGGAAGGCCAAGAGCGCTCCGTGTCGCTGAACCGGGACTTCCTCTCCTACCACGCCTGGGCCTTTGGACTCCAGATCAAATCCTCAGCACCTGGAAGACTGGGGTGACTCGGTTTCCATGAGCCTGGGAGCCCGTTCCTGCAGTGAACCCCGTACGTCCGTGTGTGTGCGTGTGTGTGCGTGTGCATGTGTGTGTGTATGTGTGTGCCCGTGTGTGTGTACGCGTGTGCGTGTGTGCATGTGTGTCTGCGTGTGTGCGTGTGTGCGTGCGAGTGTGCGTGCGTGTGTGCGAGTGTGCGTGCATGTGTGTGTGCGTGCACATGTCTGCGTGTGTGCGTGCACATGTCTGCGTGTGTGCGTGTGTGTGCAAGTGTGCGTGCATGTGTGTGCGTGCACATGTCTGCGTGTGTGCGCGTGCATGAATGTGTGTGTGTGCGTGTGTGTGTGAGTGTGCGTGCATGTGTGTGTGCGTGCACATGTCTGCATGTGTGCGCGTGCGTGCATGCATGTGTGTGTGCATGTACGTGTGTGTGCACACGTGTGCGTGCGCGTGCATGCATGCGTGTGTGTGTGCATGTACGTGTGTGTGCGCACGTGTGCGTGTCTGTGTGTGCGCGCGTGCTGTTCCATTGCTCAGGGTCTGAGCAGCCCCGGGGCAGATCCCATCGCAGGGGTGGGCTTGCCAGGAGTTCTCTGTGGACGGAAGGATCCGAATACACAGTGGCTTGAAAATAACACAGATTCGTGGGTTTATGAGTTCAGTGACTGCATTCTTTTTCTAAATAGATTTTTAGGCTTCTCAGGAAAAAAGTCTGTGCAAAAACAAGGTCCTGTTATGATTGTGCTTTGAGTTAGGGCATCGAAGGAAAGTGGTCTACACAGACGAATGAGAAGATGGTGTTTGGGGTGTTACTGCTTGACTGGTGGTCCCTAGCTGTGGCATCTTGAGTTCGTTACGTCCCCAGGTCTCTGTCATGGTAGGGATGTAGAGGATGGAATCAGGGACTGCCAGGTGTCAGCTTAGTGCATGGCATGTAAACAGTACTCAGTGAATGGATGTATTTTAAGCTTCTCTGAGCTGTAAGTATCGTTTTTTGTTGTTGATTGTGGTAAAATACACGTGACAGGAAGTTGGCCATCTTAACCACTTTAAGTGGCCAGTTCCCTGGCATGACGTGTGCTCACACTGTTGTGCGACCACCATCTGTCATCTCCACAACTCTTTTCACCTCACAAAACTGACACTGTACCCACTGAACACTAAGTGCCCATCCCCGCCCCCGCCCCTGTGGCCCCCATCCTGCTCCCCATCCCTGTGGCCCCCATCCTGCTCCCTGTCCCTGTGGCCCCCATCCTGCTCCCTGTCCCTGTGAGTGTGACTACGCCAGGCACCCCCTAAGTGGAGCACACAGCACTTGCCCTTTTGAAGCAGGCTTCTTCCCTCGGCGTGGTGTCCTCAAGGTTAGCCACGGAGCACGTGGCGGAATGCCTTCTTAGGGCCGAGTAACATTGCACCTCAGGGCTGTACCACAGTTTACCCACCCACTCATCTTCCACCTTTTGTTATTGTGAATAATGATGAATAGCTGTTTCTTAAAGGAGAAAAAATTCCCTGGAAATAGAAGTTTAAAATAAATGTTTTTGATGTTTTCTTTTTTTTTTTTAATGAGCCTTTACTTACCTTGAAGAGAAAATGAAAACACACAGACTTTTAAAGTCTCCCTTGATTCTCATCATTTTCTTGCTTCACGCCTCTTTGATTATGGTGTGAGGAGAGTGACGGCCGGTTGTCGTGTGTTATGCCCACGTTTCCCAGCTTACGTTTGTGAAGTTTTCTGCCTGTTCTGATTGCATTGGAAGAGAATACACAGAGGGAGAGGAAGGGTGAAGCGAATACTTACGGGTCGGTGCTGCCTGTCATGTGACCTCAGGTGCTCCCCTGGAGGCCCTGGCAGTGGGGGAGGGCTCCGTCCTTCCCTGGTGGTGTGAGGGGGTGGCATAGGCAGCATAGCAGCTTCTTGCGGCTGCCGAAGCAAATCACGCTTGGTGGCTTTGAGCCACACAGATTTGCCATCTCACAGTTCTGGAGCTCAGATTCCAGGTCACTTCCACCAGGATGAAGTCAAGGTGTCCATGCAGTTGGCTCCTTCTGGAGCTCTAGGGGTTGATAGTTTCTCTGCCCTTCTCAGCTTGCACTGCGTTCTTTCCTTGGCTGGTGGCCTCGTCTCCATGGGCAGAGCCGGCAGAGTAACATCTTCACGTGGCTCTGACTCTGGTCCTCCCCCCACCAATTTCACTTACAAGGCTCTGGTGACCACATTGAGCCGAGCTGGCTAACCCAGGACAGTAGCACGATCCTTACCTTCTTCACACCTGCAGACTCCCTTCTGCCCTGGAAGGTGACTGTTGATAGGTTCTGGGGGTGAGAGCCTAGACCTCTGTGGGGGCTGCCCCACTGCCTCCCACAAGCAGCGTGTTGTTCACAGTTAGATTACACGTGCAGATCCTCTGGGCCGTAGAAAGTAGGCATTGTTAGAGGATTTGCTTTAGTATAAGAATGCTGCGGATTAAAAAAGACCTGCTTCTCTGTAATTTAAATATCCTTGCATTTTCTATTCACCTTTGTATCCATGATTCATCACTATTTACCTAAAGTTTTATAATAGCATACATAGGTAAATTGTTAGTTATAACACATGGTTCCAAATATTTACATATGTCATCAATGCCCTCTGACCTACCATTTAAGGAAGCTATTAATGTATTCTAGAAAATACTACCTTTAATTTTAAAGGTGTAAGCAATCTTCACAGAAGCTAAATTCTCTGCAACACATGGATTTAATGAAGAACTAAATATGATGTATTCTACAAGAATTTCAAGTTTTGGTGCTTTGCTTCCCTTGTAGAAGGATTCAGCTAACTTGTTGTATTTTGGGGGTATCTCAGGTTTTGTTTTTAACCCTTCTAGAGGTGCTGTCTCCATACTCAGCACTTCTCCGTATATTCTTGCTGAGGTCCTCGTCCCCCAGTGCCCTTGACACCAGTGTGCTGGAGTCCGGTCATACTGGCTTCTGGGGCTTCCAGGAACCATTCCCAGACAGTCAGGTATGCTGTGAGTCAGTTGGCACACTGTTGGTAGCTTGAAATTGGGGGTGTCTACACCATGGAAACTGGCAGACATTAACAGGTTACCCCCTTCCCCTGAGGGCCGGCGTGCGGGCTCGCCGTGACTGGAGCCTGTTCTAAGTACGTTACTCTCTACCGCTGTTCTGCCAAGTTCGGTGCCGGCATTCAATACAGGCTCCACCTTGTTCTTAAAGTACTTTTTCTTCACTTCTCTGACACCATAGTCTCCTGGGAGTTTTTCGGTTTGGTTTTGTTTTATCAGCTCACTTCTGCTCCTTCTCACGTGCCCTTTGCTTGCTCCCCCCACATGCCCCCTCCTGACTTGGAGAAGTTGGGCTCCTGCAGCACGGACCTCTGGGGTCCAGTCGTCCATACACTTTCCTGTGAGGGGACACAGAGTAGATGTTCAGACCTTGTAGGTCACACGGTCTCTGACATAGCTACTCTGCATTGTAGTTGGAATGGCTTTAATATTCTCTAAAGATTCCCATTCTAAATAGAATCTTTTCATGGCTTGTCAAACAGAAATCGTTGCTTTCCGTGGTGAGAAACATCACTACCATGTGTATGGAATGCTTTGAAACTGCTCATTTGAAAAAGTGAGCATTGTTTCAAGGGAGAGAGTAACAGTTACTGACATTGTTGCCGCGTCAGAGCCATACCGTTACTTAAAAACCCATCATCCAAAAGGAGCTAAGTGGGATACATCCCAGGGGTATCCGAGGCGGTTCACAAAGCATCCAGCCATGCAGTATGAAAAATAGAGGCGCTTGTGGCTGGATTGTTTCCTGACAGCCCTCGTAGTATGACCTTCCTTAAATAAGAACCACATACAATCATCTCAGTTGGTGAAAACATTTCAACTTCTTATATTGCCACACCCACCAAAGAGGTAATGCACCTAAGATTGAGTCCCCCATGATCCCAATTGTGATTTCAGTTCTGAAAATACTCTTCCCACGCTTGTTATATCAGGGATGACACCACTAATGTTTCATGACAGAGATGGAAAGGGACAGAAACCTGAAAAATACATTTCGGTTTGTTGACATCCTTGGTTATTTGGAGATAAATTCAGGTGCTTTACAGATCCTTGGATGTGACACAACTTTGTACCAGGCGGGTAACTACCCAGTTGGGTAACTGCCCAAAGGATAGTTGAGCCAGCTTTTACCTTTGAGAAGTGTGGTCAGAAAACCAGGGCACTGGGAAGTGTCCTGTGGCTTTAATTTGGGCAGGCACAGTCTGTCCTTCCTCTTGTCCCTGCTTTCTTAGGGCAGCGGGGTTACCACAGCCTCAGTGCAGTTAGTATGTCTGCATCATTCTTTCCTAAATGCGATACATTGATAACTCGCTCCTCTTTAGTGTGGTCACGTAGCTCTGTGCGATGTTTCTGAGCTAGTGTGGTTTTATAGGGTGCTCTAGGAAGTCTCAGGATAAAAGTAGCTGATAACTGCAAATGATCAAAGCCTCTTTTTATTTATTATTTTTTTTTTTTTGTCAAAACTTACCGCAACTGAGCATTTGGTTATTATGATTCCATCTTGGACTCCAGCCAAGATGGTTTTCTTATTTGATGTAATGTAAGAGCTTTGTAATATTGTGAACAATGACTGCACTGTTTTTCTATCTAAGATTCTGATTTTTTTTCTTGCAGTTTAAAAAGACAAATTTAGTCTTGTTTTTAATGGCATTAACTAGAAATGTATCTTGTGCATGGGCTGAGTAAACTTGTATGTTGACAGGAGTATTTTACAGCTGGACGGGCTGTGCTTTCGTATTGACTGTGTGTGTGTCTGTGTATGTGTGAGACAGAGAGAGAGAGAACACATTTGTGTTGGTAAAAAATACAAGGTGGGTTCTTTTTCAGATTTTGAGTGGGTGGGCTCTGATCCTTGTTTCTGCTTGCTGATTGGTTGGCTTTTGTTAGCATGTCCTTGCTAAACTACTGGGTTAGCTTTCTGAAGATGTAATTGTAACCAGGTGTGTAAGGTCAGGGCAGAAAGCGGTTTTATGGAGCTTTTGTTCTAATGGCATCTAACAAATCACTGGCAATGTGAATCATCAGCAAAAGGCACTTTGTAAAGCAAAAGGTGGAAAAACATGCAGCACTGCAGATTTTGCAGAGTGAAAGTATTTACTACCCTTAGAAACTTAAGTTTTTGATTTAGTTTATTCTTTTACAATTTTTTTTTTTTTTTTTTTTTTTTTGCAATTAGGAATATCTTGTATGGTTTATAGGATTCCATTTCTTGTCTTAGACAAATAGGTTTATTTTGGAACAACTGACTGTTAGATCTGATATAAAACATTTAAAACTAACATTAGCTCTCATTTGCTGTGGGGTGGTATGAATTTGGCTTTATTTGACTAAACAAAAGTATCAGAAAGGTTTGAAATTTTTTTTCTGCAAAGAACACATCTGAATTTTAAGAGAACTGTGCAGAGCTTCTCTTTTTTCTCTCTTGTACTATTCTTACTTTCAAGCTCAGTCTGTGATGGGCTCTTTGCTTTGTCCCAGCGTGTGAATGAATGAGTTGTGTTTGTAGAGTGTACAGACTATAGTTTTTGCTTGAGTACAGCATTTACGACTTATGGCCAACATGTAGCCCTGGTTTTCTATTGAGAACGGTCCTTATTGTCTTTGTATACTAACTCGGTGCAGAAGCACATGTCTATTTTGAGCTAAACCAGACCTCTTGTAAAAAGAATCAAATTATTTCATCATGTTGAAAATGAAAAGCTATAATTACTTGTAATTAGGCTTCAGAATTTTTGAAAATTGAGGAATTCTTTTCCAGAGGTTTAAGATCACTCCAAATCAGTGCTTTTGCAAAATAGGAAATAATTTTCTGTTCAATTTGAAATTGATTTAATTTTGCCTTTGACAGCTATTTTGCTTTGATATTTTTGTAGTGGAAATCATAGAACTGTAATGATCAGTGCTATAATGCTTTCTGTGATATCACACTAGTTTGTTTAAAATGTGGTCTCCTGCTTTTAACAAGTTTCTGTAAAGTCTGGGTTATGAAAGATACTAAAGAATTATTTTTGAGCCCCACAGATTAATAGTATGTGAGTTTTGTAGATGTTTTCAGAGGTTTCTAAAATTTCCAAAAGGAAAGGCTGTTGTTTCTAGAGTAACAGATTTTCTTGGGAAATCTGTCTGTATTTCTGTAATTTGCATTTTTAAAGAGAGCTTTAAGGTAAAGCAGTCTCTAATTTCTAAGGTTAAATTTCAAAAGTTAAGTATATGCCATTTTACTAGTATCTTATTGATTACATATATAGAATATGTAGTTTTGAACAGATGAATACTTAATAATATTTTGTATTAAAATGCTCTGGATAAATTTTACTTATTTCATATCTACTGTTCAGTCTTTCCAACTACTTTCAGTTTTTAGAACAGGGAAAGAATGGTGTTCTCTAAAGAGAGTTTTCTTGTAATATACATATTATAAATTGAATATTTTATTGTAAATGAAATTATTTTTGCACAGTGATGTGAAAAGCAGGTAATTGGATGGGTTAAGTGTGATGATGGTTCATGGAAGCTAAGGAGTAGCTGAGTTTACCAAGCTTCTGTGTGTGATAAAGATTCCCTCTTTGTTTAATGAGTTATAAGAAAGTGAGTTCTAACTTTGATTATTTAATAATTTTACCTTTGAGACTTCCTTAGAAATCTCCCACCAACACTCAGAACTGAGCAGATGGCATTCCTCCTTGTCATCTTTGTGGCCTTTGGAGCAAATGTGCTTGACTGTAAATCTGTGTTTCCTTGGCCAGTTCACTTAATTGCAATGTTGACAAGATGGATCAATTTAAACATATTCATTTTTTTTAAATCTAAAGACAGTGTGATGCCATATACTTTTCACTGTAAAAATGACTTTAAATTCGTCATAGTTGTGGAAGTTTTTTTGTAAGCTGTTTTTATTTTCTTCAAACTAGATATCAGCAATAGAAAAAGTCACAGTTGTTGTGGTAGCAAGCAGAACGATTCTTGCTGTTACACTTCTTTTTTAAGGAACATGGACAATAATGTATTCTGCTATCATGACTGTCGTGAATTGATAAGTCTTAGTACGTGGGTGTTGGAGAACGCACTTGAGGAGGCGCACAGACGGCTCTTCAGCTGTGCTCGAACCTAGCTGCCCCTCCCCCTCTTCTGGCATGGCTCTCCAGGACCACTGCGGCAGCCTTTGCTGGGTCTCCTGCGTCTGCATCTGACCCACTGTGACCTCTTCTCAACACTGTGGCCATCCAGGTCCTTTAAAAGTGTGCACGGGTCACGTCACTCCCATTTTCGCTGAGAGCCAAATCCTCGTGCCCTCCATGGGGCCCCCATGAGCTGGAACCCTACTGCCTCTCTGGCCACATCTCCCCTAACCCCCACCTCACTCACTGACTCCCGCCACGCTGGCCCCTTTTATGTCTGGAACATGCAGAATGTACTGTTTCCTTAGGGCTGTCTTCTCCTCTCACTGTTGACAGGCACCGGAATGTTCTCTATCCTCGTACCTGGCTGACTCCGCCACCTCCTCTAAAACTCCACCCAGATGCCACCTCAGTGACACATGCTGTGACCACCCTATTTAATACTACAACCTGTCCACATCTTAGTGCTCCTGTCCCCCTTCTCCTGTTCTGGTCCCCTCAGAGCATTGGTCTTGTTTTAACACCTGCCTGTGCAGTTTACTGCACTGTTGTTTGTTCTGTTCCGGAGCTAGCTCTTTAGGGCGCGGATCTTGGGGTTTTGTTTGTTCGCTGCTTTCCAAGGTATCTTGAAAAGTGTGTGTTGCGTCATAGGCACTTAATAAGTAAAATCCATGTTGAATTTTTTGGTTAAGTGAGTCCTATAAAGGTACGGATGCAGTGTTAACAAATAAGCAGCCTTGCAAGCGTGTGACTGTCTTAATCTTCCTTTGCTTCTTTAAATTTTGGCTTTCTCTAGAGTTCTAGCTTTGGTTTGTCTTTAACGTTCTTGAACTTTCTTTCTGGGCAATATAGGTACAGACTCTCTCCCTTAATATTCTGTGGCCCCTCCAAATCTGTATGTGAACCCAAACCAGTAACGTACCCTCTCAGGTCTTCGTCCTTTGTGTTTTCCACTTTCCAGTAATGCTTGACCTGCTCACTAAGGGGGGGAACTTTGTGAACCCCTGAAGCTCCTGGTACTCCTGGCCACCCCAGCAAGAGGTTGTGGTGACTTCTGTTCCCTGTAAACTTCGTCACCTCTGACCACACTCTTTGCCGCTGCCCAGGTCGGGCCTGTCCAATTGCCTCCTTTCTTTTCCATCAGTCTGTCCCGGACCCAGTCTGTTCACTACATTGTTGCAGGATGTAAAAACCCGTATTCGATTGTTCTCCTTTTATTGAAAAACCTGTGGTGGCTCTTCATTACTTGTAAAATTAAAAACAAAAAACAAAAAAACAACCAAAACCAGCATGGAATTAAGTCTAGCACAATCTGGCACCAACCCTTTACTGAAAAGACTGTAAACCATTGTTTTTAAAACTGCAGTCATTGTGTTGTTACAGCTGTTTAGTGAAAGAAGAGTTCCCTGATAAAGTGTTTGGAAAAGGATGGGTTAAACAAAATTAAAAATTTTTTATCTTTGATGTTTTAGTGTTCTAATTTGCAAGTCAGTTAGGAAAGTCATTGTTTATATTATATATAGATTAATTACATACTATATATGATATAAATGTGTGCATGTGTGTATATATACACACACACACATATATATATAGTAAGTAAATATGTAAAATACTTGTTTTAATAAGTAATTACTGAGCACTTAGGAACCAGGGGATTAGAACTGTTATAGATGCTGAGGATAAGTGGTGAACACACAAAAACCCTTTGCTTCTGTGGAATTTACAGTCTAGTGGGACATACAACACACAGGATACGACCCTCAGACGTTGTACACGGAATGGGGAGACAGCGCTGCGGAGAGGGAGCAGGACATGTTGGGGGGGCGGCTGTGGAGAGGGGACTGGTCGCCGAGGAAACGCTCCCTCAGGAGTAGAGAGGTTCAGTGTATTCTCCTTTAATAGTTTTGGAAATCAGGTAGAACTAGTGAGTTATACGCTTTTTTACCTTATGAAAAATTGTGGCATTATAGAAGGCATTAAACAGAAAGATAATTCAAGCCACTCTTAAGGTACTATCTATATGTCTCTGTAAATTAGTGCTAATGGTCAGTATAACTCAAACTATTGCAGATTTGGAATTTAACTTGTATTCATTTATTACAAAGTCAATACTCAGCTTAAAAATGAAAAAGATTAGTAATTATAAGGTTTTCAAAGAAACGTACGAATGTTATGACCCACCTAACAGCATATGGTTTCAAAAATGCCATGAAAATGATTTTTTTACCTTATATTTATAGTGCACAGATAGCTTATTCTTCTTACTGTTAATTAATACTTTTATAGTAATTATAGAATACTTTAAATGTACATTATTCTTCTGAATTCAAAAGATTAGGCTTTTAAACAAATTAATTTAGAAGGATAATAGAACTGACCTGCACTTCCATAAATTCTGTAATAATTTAAAAAAAATAGATCATCAAAAATAACCTTTTAAAAAACGTTTGTTTCTTTGTGGACTACGAAATTCCATGTGGCTTCTAATGTCGTCACTCTTCAAGTTTGATCATTCATAGTTATGCTCTTGGAGGTCATTGTTTTCCAAAAAGGAGTCACGCCCTGGAAAGCAGATCATTAGGTTTCTTCTCAGTTACACATCGCAGGTGCATCATCAGATAGCATGTTTAGAGGTCAGGATACCTCGCGGCTCTGGTGCATAGATGACTAACGAACGTGAGTGAGAACATTTCATCTCTGAGGTAAATTCCTTGTATTTAGGAGTAGCCTTGATAATGAAGTGGGTAATAAGTCAAAATGTGATACAGGGAAAATAGAGAAAAAGTTTGGGGGTGTGGTTAATAGATGGTCAAAGTCATTATCTTGGGCAGATTTCTGAGTCTTCGGTGAATGGAAGTAAATATCTTATCTGTTGGGAGTGAATACGGTCCCTGTCCTCTAGCAATACGGAAGCTTCTGTTATTTCTCATAAAATGCTCATAATTTAATCAGAACCTGCCTTCACCCCAACCACCAAGTTCATTGGGATACCATGCTTGCCTATTTGGCATTCTTGTCAATGCAGATTAATAACGAATACGGTATTTTTGAACAGCTTCATGGAGATATAATCTACGTAGCATAATGTTTGTCTACAATTCAGTGGTTTCTATTTATAAATTATAAGTCATCACTATAATCTAATTTCATCATCCCCAAAGGAACCTGATAACAAACATGTTTATATTGACATTATTAGTATATGGCAGTAAGAGTTTATATTGACTTTACTACTATATGGCAGTAAGAACTTACCTTAAAAATGTAGTTTTTCTACTAAAGTAAGTGTTGATTGTATATTTATGCTAACTAGAAAAGTTTTAGATACACTTCCTAAGCAGAAATCATTTAGAAGTTCTCAAATTTTAAATTGTTAATTTATTATGTAATTTAATATTTGATTTTTGGCAATTTGAAGTACGTTCATATTTCCTCTCGTCTCTTTTGAAATGCAGAAGAGGACAAATATTAAAAATGTACTGTTGAATCAGATTTATTTAATTTGTTTGGTCTTTTATCTTACTGATTTTCCAAGAATTTTAATTTGTTTACTCATCTTTTAAGCTAAGCATATATATATATATTTGTTGTTGTTGTTTTGTTGTTGACATTAACCTTCACAATTGCCTCTAGAGGTGGTGATGTTGTTGCAAATAGTAAGATTGTATTTTAGTACTCCATGTGCTTTCCATTCATTCACATGGAGGTATTTACTTTTACCGAACGTTTGCCGAGTTGTGTGCGTAAGCCTGGGGAGCCTGTGGATTTGCGCAGTCACGTGGCCACCACCGCAGTCAGGAGACAGGTACTCCCCAAACCTCGCCTGTGCTTCTTACCCCCACTCTCACCTCAGCGCTCCGTGAGCCCGGTCCCTTGTTTGCCCCTCTAGTTTTGTCTTTTCCAGTCTCTAAGGGCATCATGCCTTCCGAGCCTGGGGTCTTTCACTTAGGGCATGCGGTGGTTCTCAGGTGCGGGTGAGTTTGCTCCATAGGGGACACAAAGCCTGGAGACATTTTTGGTTGTCGCAATTGGGGGAGAGAGGGTGGTGAAGTGCTCACTGGCATCCAGTGGGTAGAGGCTAGGGTGCTGCTGAACTTCCTCCGGTGCATTGGACGCCTTCCCCAAAAGTCGGGGGGGCACGTTTGAAATTCATGCGTGTTGTTGTGTGTGTCAGAGGTTCATTACTTCTTCTCTCTGAGTTGTATGCCATGGTGTGCCTGTACCACAGTTTGTTTATACTTTCCCAAGTAGAGGGATATTTGGATTGTTTCCAGTTTGGGGAGATGACGAAGAAAGCTGATATAAAGCTACCCCTCTAAATACCCAGGAAGGGGATGCATGGTCGTGGGGGCTGTGTTTAATTTTATAAGAAACTGCTGAACTGTTTTCCAGAATGGATTTAACATGTTACATTACCACTAGAATATATGAAGTTCTAGTTGCTTCTATCCTTATCAGCACTTTTTATTGTCAGAATTAGTATTATAGGCAATCCTACTAGTCCTTGTGGTTTTAATTTGTATTTTCCTGTCTGACCAACTATGTTGAGGTTATTTCCAGTGCTTTTTTGTTATTAGTATTCTTTGGTGAGGTGTTAGACCTTTTACCCAATTTTTAAATTGGGTTGTTCACTCTCTTATCATTGAGTTTTGAAACTTATTTGTATATTCTGGATATGTCATTTGTCAAATATGTATTTTGCACATATTTCTTTCAGTCTGTGGTTTGTGTTTTCATTATTGTTCCAGTTTCATTTGAAGGGCAAAAATTCTCAATCTTGATGAAATCTAGTTTATCAATTTTGGTTTTTTTGGGGTTTGTGATTTTATTTGTATCTAAAAACTCATTGCCAAACCCAAGGTCATGCAGATTTTCTTTTTTTTTTAATAGAAAATTTTTTATAGAGGTTTCAGGTTTTACATTAAGATCTGTGATTCATTTGAGTTAATATTTTTTTAATGTGTGTGTTTTGTTTGTTTGTTTGTTTGTTTGTTTTGGCATAGGGATATTCAGTTATGTTTGCATTGAGTCTGTAGAACAGTTGCGAAAAGACTGACATCTTCACAGGATTGACCTCCCCCAGCCCCTGACTGCGGCACCTCTCCATTTACTAGGCCTTTCGTTTCTTTCGTCAGTGCTTTGTGGTTTTCTGGCAAACACATCTTGTGCATCTTTTGTTAAATTTATATAGAAATATTTAATTTTTCTTGGTCCTATTTCAAATGATACTTAAAACACTAAATTCCACTAGTGAATTGCTGCCGTGTAGGAATACATGCCGTGTGACCTGTGGTCTTTGTAAACTGTACTATACCAACATTTGGTAGTGTATCATTATGGTTAGCTTGCACAGAGTCATTGAATTGTCATCTCATCCCCTTGCATTGTGGATGCAGTCACTGAAAGTCAAAGTAAGTGATCACTTTAGGTTTCTGGCTACTCCATGGCGATGTGAAGCAACAGTCCAGTCTGCCTCTCCCAACTCTGCCCCGATGCTTTATAAACTCAGCATTCTGGGTTTCTGTGTTGGGGGTTGCAGCACAATGTTTTCCTAATCGCTAAGCCGAGTTGCCATTTAATGAAAGCACATGAGTGCGCATTGACAGTGGTGGGGTTCGAGGGAACTGAAAGCTTCCACTTCAGGATTTCCTTTCCACCGCTTTGCCTCGGGAACTGAAGTTGCCCATGTCAAAAGGAAAATACCTTTCACAGGAAGCATAAATCACTATGTTGTTCTGACCTTAATATTCTTTAGTTTTTCGGAGATGTGGTATTTGTAGGTTGTGATGGCAGATAACAGCTGGGGGCTTGAGAGATAGGGCAGGACAGGTTCAGGCGTAAGTGGGCCCAGGTGGGGTGCTGCCATGGTGGGACCTCATCCAGATGTCACCGTGAGCACGCTGGGCACCAAGCTGTGAGAGCAGTAGACTGAAATGTAGAAATAGGCTCCAAAAGGGTGTGCCACTGAAAACCTACCTGGCTTCGCGAGATTTTTGCCTCCTTTATCTCTGAAAACAGGCGATTTGATTGTCAAACGTTTGTGACATATCTTTGTCAGTAGAAATGTGGATTAATTATGCTGACCTAAACAAAAAGTTCCTGTGTGTAGTGGTATAAATAGTTCCGTTGTTAAAGTATTTTGCCTACCTTCTGGTTGAGAAATTTTAGATGCCATAGATCCCTAATAAAGGACCACTGGATGAATAATCTATTTTACAAAAAACATGTATAAAATGAACAAGGTTATAAAAGTATAATCAACTGCATATCATAAAATAAAGTTATAGTAATATTTGTAGGACAAAATGCCTTCCCAAATTTGGGCATTTTTTTCATTTATTTTGTTAGTGTGAGAGCAGTATAGTTTGTACATCTGAACATGCATACATGATAATATGTTTTGTTTTCATTTTATATAGTTCCAAATATTTTCCAATTTTTCTTGTGATTTCTTCCTTCTCTCCTAGATTATGAAAAACATTTTGATTTCCCAAATATTTGTGAATACTGTTCTGGATATCTTAATTCCATTGTGAGAACATACTCTGTGTGATTGACTCTTTTTAAATTTATGGAGATTTGTTTTATTGGCCATATGATTTATTTTGGTAAATATTCAACATATACTTCAAAATGTGATTGTGCTGTTGCCTGGTAGAGAGTTCTATAAATAGAAACTGGGTCAAGTTGGTTCATAGTGTCTTCTCTTTCTCACAGAGAAGTGTTAAAGTCTCCTGCTGTCATTGTGGATATGGTACTCCCTTGAATTCAATCTGATTTTGCATAGTGTTTATAGAAGCTCTGTTTCTAGGTGCATCTACATTTAGGATTGTTACATTTTCTTATAAAAGTTTTTGAAATGATCTTTCCTGTGCTTGTTAATACTCCTTGTCTGAAGTATTTTTGTTTTTCTTTATGTTAATATAGCCACTCCAGCTGTCCAGGGCTTAGTGTTAGCGTGATATATATTTTCCTAGTTTTTGCTTTCACCAGTTTGCATTTATCTGTTTAATGTCCTTTCTTATGTAGTTGGCTCTTACATTTTTGCCCTGACAATGTTTTCTTTAACTAAAATTGGCAATCTTGCTCTTTATTTGTCTAGTATTATTCTCTGCTCCTTTATCCTGCTATTTTCTTATCCTCTGTTGAATTATTTTTTAGAGTTCCATTAGATCAATATTCTTGACTGATTGGTTAAATCTCCTTGTTTTATTATTTTTGTGATTGCTCCAGAGTTTACACTGTATGTTTTTAAATTCCAGTAAATTTCAATAATATTACACTGCTTCATGTTACATGTAAGAATCTTACACTAGTCTGCTTTTCATTCACTGATTACCTTTTGTGTGTGTGTGTGTGTGTGTGTGTGTGTGTGTGGCTATTGCCATACATTTTATTTTTGTATGTGTTAAAAATGTCACAAATCTTTACAGGTAATTTTCATTTAAATAAATTAAATATTGAAATAAAATTTATTATAGGTACCCACATTTACCATTTCTGGTACTCTTCGCTTTCTAACTGGTATAATTTCCTTTCTTCCTGAAGAACCTCTTTTAACATTTTTTTAGTGTATGTTTATTGGTGATGAATTTTCTCAGCTTTGTCTCTCTGAAAATCATTATTTTGTCTTTATTTTTGAAGGAAAATTTTGTTAGATACAGAAATCTATGTTGGGAGTTTTTATTTTCTTTAAATGTATGTTATTATTTTTTCTTCTCGGCTTTTTCTGATGAGACATCTTTTTGTTCCTCTTGATAGATCATTATTTTTTTTACATTTAAGATTTTTCCCTTTTCATTTTTCAGAAATTATATTTTGGAGTGATTGGTGTGCTTTCTTTTGTGACTGTCCTGCTTGGGGTTTGCTAATTTCTGTGGATGGATTATTTTTTCCAAAATTGGAAAATCTCAGATCATTATTTATTCAGCTATGTCTTTTCTGTTTGCTCCCATACTCACCTGTGTGCCTCCAATCCTTTTCTCTTGGAATTTCAGTTACATGTGAGCCTGTTCGGTAGTGTCTCATAGATGAGCCTCTGCTCATTTCTTTCCAGTCTTTTTAATCTCATTTAAAAACATTTTTCTTAAATTCATCTGCATATTTATAGTAAACAATATGCTTGCTGATTTCACCACTGGGTAATCTTGGGGTTTGTCTCCATTGACGTATTTGTTCTCTTTGTGTATAGGTGGCTCTTTTGTTGCTTCTTTGCATGTCTAGCAGCATTTGACTTGATGCTGGATGTTGTGAATTTGGGGTTGTTTGTGATTCATTTTATAACGTTCCTGTAAAGATTGTTGGATTTATTTCTGGTAATCATGTAAGTCGGTGCTTTTTAACCACCAGTTGGCAGACTGGGTCTGGACCACGAGAAACTTTCTGGCGTTTCGTTTCTGGTGGACCAGCGGTTGAAAACCACGGATCTCAGTCACTGAGAATCATCCTGCCCCTCTGGAGGTTTGTTTTTAAGTTTCTCAGGGGGAGTCTGGAGGAGATCTCACTCTGGGTGAGCTTCACTCAGTGTTAAGGTACTCCCTTTTTGTGTCTCTTCAAATGCTTCGGTTGCATACAGAAGACTCATCACTCTGGCTGGTGAGAACTTGAGGATTTCCGCACTTAATATGATTGTTAGGGTTATTTTAGCTCAGGGGTGTCCAATCTTTTGGCTTTCCTGGGCCACACATAAACTACATGAACACTAATGATAGTTGATGAGCTACAAAAAGGTCCATGCATAATTTTTATAATGCTTTAAGAAAGTGTACGAATTTGTGTTGGGCCACATTCAAAGCCGTCCTGGGCTGCATGCGGCCTGCAGGCCCGCAGGTTGGACAAGCTTAGTTTAGCTTATAGGTCCCTTTTAAACATCTTTTATGGCCTTAGGGACTTCCACCTTACCCAGCCTTGGCTTAGTGTTCAGCCAAGGATCTGTGGGGACTGCCGTTAAGACCTTTGCAGTTGCTGCTTTGAGCTGCTCCCTTTCCTGCACTTGTCTGGATTCAGACTCCGCTGACTCATCTCTGTCCCTTCAGTAAGTGATGCTCTGTCTCTGCTGGGGTCCCTGCATGTGGCTTTGAAGATGATTCTTGGCAGAACTCCAGAATGGTCACAGGTCTCTCCTTTGTTTCTCTTCACTGGGCTCACAGTTCTATTCTGTCTATTGTCCAGTGTTTGCAAATAGTGGTTTGCTATAATTTTTCCATTTTTTTATTGTTTACAATGGGCCCTGCTTACTCCATCGTGGCTGGAAGCTTAACTGTTTACTTTGTAATTTTTGAACGTATTTCACTCTCAAATTTTTATTTGATGATCACAAGAGATGCTTTTTTTTTTTTAAAGATGCTTTAGAGTCAATAATTCTTCTCTATAATAACATTTTATATGTTCTTCTAAAAAAACACATGATATTGATGAACTTGTTATTTTTATTTTACTGAAGATGAAACTGAAATAGTTAAGGAAACTGTAGGAATTTGGTGTCTGGTCTACAAAACAAAGTTAATTTCCTGTTGAGATTCTTTTCTTATTACTCTTTCATAAAGGAGTTATAGAAGTCTGAGTCATACTTACTCGCCATCGTGAGCCATTGTTGAATCTCTCCGTTTGTCTATTTGTCAGATTGCTGATGAGGACTGTTCTGGGATGGCAGATGTGGAAGAGTTAAAACATTTTTAGATGTAAATATATGTTGCAGAAGTTAGCTTCTTTGCCTGCCTGACATCCATGCCCCTTTTGTGTGGGGGGAACCTCTCATTAATAGATGGACGGAGGCCCTGCTTCCTTTGTTTCGTAGTCCACATGTAAGCGTGTGACCTGTTGGGGTGAGTGCTGGAAGCAGGGGCAGTGGCGTCCTGGCAGACGTGTGCCCCGTAAAAGACAGTTTTGTTCTTTTTGCTGCTTTACTCTTCCAAGCGGCTTTATTCTGACTAATTGTTCAAGCCTGGTACTCCATCCCCATCGCTTTCTCTCTTTATGTTACAGCTCTTGGCGTCTTCCTTTCTCTGCTTACTGTATCCCGATACGCTTTCTATTGCTTAAACCTGTGTGGTAGGAGGAACGTCTGACATGGCCCTACGGTCACTATTCATTTAGGCATGCACACTCACTTGGTTTCTCTTAGCTTTCACAGAAGCATATTAGTCCTTTTCCAACCTTCCCCATGATTTTGAAGTAATAAGCATGTTCAATTTTTCCAATTGGCAGTTGTTTCCAAATTTATGAAATAGGGATAGTGATTATTATTAATAGCTACTTTGCTGGCTTATTTTACAAACATGGGAGATAAAAATCTCTCTCGTGCGTGCATGTGTGTGTGTGTAATATGTGAATGTAGTATAGTATTATTTTTATGTGGATGGGAAGGTTGTCTTTCAGTTAGGATTTCCTGCGTTTTTTAAGTTTTTGGTTTGGTTAATTGGTGTTAGTAGTAATTGCCCTGCTAGATCACTAATTCCTTGTGTCCTTGTCGAATTGAGTGCTTTGGGGATGAATGCAGTGACTTCAGAGTGCAGTCACTGTGGGGATGGCTGTTCAGAAGTCACTCCTGTGCTTTCTGGTCCGGTGTATTTACGAGAGCAGCGATGTGGATGGGCGTGCGGTGTTCAGCTGGTACAGTGGGGAAGGAAGGGGCTGCTCGGGGCAGAGGACAAACGTGTCCTGTGTCACCTGCTTGACCAGCCTTCTCCTTTGGCAAGCCTTTTCATTCCCTTTTTTAAAAAAACAATAAATGTATTTTTTCTGTTCCTCTAAAAAGTGTGATCATGTCAGACTGTGAGCAAGTGCATGATGTGGGACACGAGAGCCCCTGTCCTCAGAGGACACTGCCCCATCTCAGCCAGAGCTCCTTCCTGACCGTGGTGTCACATACGTCACCGCCAAGGCTGGACTCATTCCTTAGGCAAAGAATGGAATACAGGGGTGCAGATCCATTTTTGTACAGTTCCCGTGTTACAGCCCTGATCATCACTGGGAACCCACTGCTCTGAGAAAGCCCCCCTGGAACCTGCCTCAGTAGGAGGCAGCAGCCACACCTACGGGAGGGGGGTGTGTGAGTGCGCGCGTCGTCAGCTCTTCCACACTGGCCGGCCCGGGGAGGGGGCGGTGTGGTAGTGACAGGGAGCCGGGGTGTCCCGTGGGTGCTCGTCTCCTGCCCTGGGAAGGCCGGCCGGCCCTGGGGTCGAGGCGATGCTGCCAGCGTCCCTACGGGCTCTTTCCGTTCCTTTTCCTTTATCAACACTCTTTGCCAGTTTTATCATGCTGAGGCCATATAACACATAAAAAACAAATAAAGGCATAGTGTAAAAATGATTTTGAATAAAATAAGCTACAAAAGTTTATTAAAATGGGCTTTACCATTTTTAAGAAGGGTCTGCAGAGGAGCAGGCGCCTCCACTAATGGCCGCTGCTGCAGCGAGCTCGTCTTCAGAGGCAGCTGACGCAGAGCCCGGCGGCGGAGCAGCAGCCATAACAGTCACTTCGGAGACTTAATGGGACCTCTGTCCACGCTCATAAGTTGACATGGAAGTTAGCTTTTCCCTCATCAACGTCTTGGATCCTTCTCCATTCTCATTAGGTTTTTTTATTTTCTATTAGGTGGGCAATGTTGTATATCGTCTTCTCCTCTGAGGAGAGTATGTGTCCTTTGGCACATATGCCATTATGGGTCCCCACAGTTTTCATAGGAAAATGAAATACAAATTAGCTTTTAATGTGGAGTATGATACCCCAAAAAAGCTTCCTTATTTTTAACTAAAATCCGAAAGAATTCTGTGTAGAGGAAGTGATTTGGTTGTACTTTTGTATTGAGGTCTTCAGTTTTCTTAAGCGTTGTCTTTGCACTTAAATTATTTAAGTACTAATGCTAAATTCAAATGGCTGCCAGTGTTTTAGACTGGAAACTGTTAGGATTGTTTTCACATTAGCTCATAGAGAAGTCATATACTACATGGCACTGTCATAGATTCATGCCATGGATTGTTTTATATGTATATACTGTATTTGGTGGCTAACATTTAAGCAGAAAGCATATCTTGAGGAAAAAAACTACTTAATTAAAAATTAAACGATGAATTAAAACTTAAATTATGCAAAACTAATAAGCTCTATTACCAAGACCAACAATTAATACAGTACAATATATTCAGGAAAGATGCTAACATTTTAACATTTGTTTTATGTTAGAATTGCAATTTGCAGTGTGTGCTATTTTGAGGACATTTGTTTTGAAGAGCTCAGCATGTCTGAATTAAGGCATAAATCAATGGCTAAGATTTTTAATGGTTATAGAATTTATCATGGATTAAAATCCTTAATAATACAAACTGCAGAGGAAAAAACTAATTTTTTAAAAATTTTGTGCCCACATCATGTCCACATATTGGATTACATTTATTCCCTCCATGTGCAGGACAGCAGTGCAGAAATCCATTCAGTTGACGAAGTCCTGCAGGGGTCTCTTACTTTGTTTGCTGAAATATTTTTCCTTTTTTCATGCATAATGGTGCAGGACCATGATAATGACAATTACCAAGGGTTTGAACTTTAAAAACTTTATACAATTCGACATTAAGTAAATTAAGGAATTTTAAACTTAAGAAAATATGAACCATTAAAAATGTTCATGTTGTGGTTGAAGCAAAGTGTATGTCCATTTAAAGGAGCCGAGCGTATGGACACCCAGACAGCGGCTGCACGGCTGGGTTGGTTGTCTGCCTCTTGCCTTGTGCACGCGACGTGAGCGGGTTGTAGACCGAGCCGTGCTTCCCTGGTCACCGTCACGTGAACGTGACCGTGCGTCCTTGTCGGGCACGTCGCAGGGTCCTCAGCATGCAAAGAGCAGTAAAGCTATTTGAACTTTTGCCCCAAGAATGTATGGTTTTACCTGAGGACATAAACCCGTAATTATAAAATAGTTTGGTAAGGTCATTCCCCAGACGTGCCCAAAGCTCCATGAGGCCACGGCGGGGGGAGCGGGGGCGTGGCGGCGCCGGGGCCTGGGGAGAAACGTGCTCACCTCTCCCTCACCGCGCTCAGCTAGTTGTCCCCTGTCGCGCGCGCCCCACGCAGACACGCAGACGGATGAGGCCGCGTTCCCGCCCGGGCCGTCGCCATAGCCTGCGGCGGATCTGGGAGAAGGTTGGGTCGGCTGTTGTGGGTCGTGCGCCCTGGTACGCAGCGCAGTTCTCTGGGTCATGGGCGCCCTGTCTGCGTCCTTTCACGCCTTCCCTCCATTCCTTCTCTTCGTCTCCCCTCGCCCAGGGTGGTTCTGAATCACTGGCCACATCAGGTCTCTCTGGGCCCAGTTTCACTTGGGACTGGACATGTGTGTGTGGTATCACCAAGGTAAGCCCTGAGGCACGGACCCACACCGTCATGAGAGCGAACCAAGGGCAAGGAGCCCCTGAATGTGTTCGTACTATTTAAATTACGGTTGGTTCTGCCATTTACGGAACAGTTAGTGCCGGGTTCCCATAGCATAACTGGTTATCTGCTTAAAGAACATGCCGAACATATCAAAGTTTTCAATTCATGTATAGTTGAGTTCATTTTCTAAGGCCATTTGGGGAATAAAGTATGTTTTGTTGAGAGCGGAATATTTTGTTCTACTTTGTGAGATTTACTAAATTAAAATGCCACTCTTTTCGGACCCCCCAAATCACGTACCAAGTAAATTTTTTGGATAAATTATGTAGTACTCCCAAGTTTAAAAAGCCTTTTCCTTTTGCCTCCTTGGGAGAAATGTTGTAGATAAAAACAATCTAATTTGTTTACCATGAGCAGTTTCTGTGCTGCCACATATGTGGCATTTTCTTTAGGTCAAGGTTGTCTGTATCAGTTTCTGAGATTGTGGAAAACTGCTTAACCCAGGCTTTTGGTAAGGTGTGTCACAAGTGTGATGTCACTGTACCGTGCTGTCAGCACTTTCTAGTTCCTTCCAGCACTTTCTAGTTCCTTCTAGCAAAGGCAAACTGAGGTAATTTTATTATTTGATTTTCTCGACTCCTCTCCCCAATTCTCTCTTTTAAGCCTTTCCTGACCCCTCCCCTGAGATAGGAACTGTTTTTTTCCTCTTCTCTTAAAGGTCATTCTTTTCAGCTTTGTCTTCATTCTTCAAAATGGGTAGCTATTTCTGGAATGAGAGAGGAGACTTAGCTCTAAGCCGTGCTCGTTTACAGGGACAGAGAAGGAAAGTTCCCACCATTAGGGAGGGAAGACACGTCCCTGAGGCCGCAGGTAACAGTGGTCATGTTTGGATTTTAGCCTTTCTCTTAAAGGTAAAATTACTACTTTACTTCGGGAATGCATTCTTACTGTTTTCATTAAGATATATCTATTAAAGATTAAAATGTATTTGTTGGTATTCTGATGGTGCCAGGCATTTAGTAGGGCTGTGGACTCAATTGTGTCCCCCCAGAATTCATATTTGCAAGCCTAAGTCCCAGTGTGACTGTATTTGGATGCAGGGTGTATAAGGAGTGAATTAAAATTAAATGCGGTCATCAGGGTGGGGCCCCGACATGATAGGATTAGTGCCCTCCTTATGAGAGGCACTGGAGAGTTCTCTCTCACTTGATCTCTCTGCCGCCTCGAGGACACAGCAAGAGGGGCCACCTACAGGCCCCACCAATGTTCTCACGGAACCCAACCTTGCTTGCACCCTGACCTTGGACTTGCCTCTGGGACTGTGAGAAAGTAACTGTCTGTCCTTTCAGCTGCCCAGTGTCTAGTGTTGTGTGAGAGCAGCCTGAACTGACTGGGACGGTAGGCAGTCATCGCAATTGCTGTTTGGCACTGAAACCAGCTGGTCCCTCCTTGAATCAGTTTGTTCATCAACTCACCAAAAGGAAAGAGCTGTATTCTCAAATAACGAGAACTTACTGCACAGATCAGCCATCCTCTGATACTTCCGTGTTCCTGGATGTGCTGTTTTCTTGCTACCTGTGGTTGAACTTTACTCTGATTTGTGTGTGTATCATGTATAGACAGGTGCAGAGGTCTTAAGTGTACAGATTGGTGAATCTTCATAAAATGAATATACCCATGTATCCAACACCTGGGTGAAGAAACAAAACAGTACAGAAACCTTCTCTTTTCCCTCCAGCCATCTCAGAGGCCTTCCCACCCCCCGTGAAAGGTGACTGACACAGCTGACTTTTCATTCCATAGTATTGAGGTAGGCTAGGTTTTTGTCTCATGATGGTTTCTGACTTGAGTCTAATCTTCAGCATGACCCCGATTTCTGCCTCTGTTTCCTTTTTTCATTTTTTTTCTTTTATTCTAGCTTTTTCTGTATTGCTGTTCCTTGAGGTGTTAATAGTTCAGCACCCCTCCCCCCAATTTGTTTATTGCATCGAGGACAAAGACGACTGTTTTAAAGATTTAGGAAATAGATTTCATATGCCCCTGCAAATATATAAAATGCCTGCATCAGCTTTATTTTGTAAATCTTGAAATTTGAACTTGAAAGCAGGGTTCGTGGCCTAATTTACTTATGCTTTAGCTTGGTGTGCTCATAGCCCTCTGTGGGGGTGGGGGTGGGGCGCTTCAGCTCCCACTGTAATATTAGCCTGACAATATCTATAAGGAGACTCACCTGTTAATATTCTACCTTGAATGCTGCTCTGATGAGGTATTAGATCAGAGGTGGCGTTACATTTTGGAGGGGCTGCTGATTAGATGCAGTTTCCATATTACTACACTGCTTTTTCTGTTGACATCACCTTTGTGATATGATACTAGCTCAGTATGAAGAAGGATTCTTAGCTCTGAGTTTAGATCTGAAATGAGGAGGTTGCCTGTGTCTGGCTTTTGCCTGAGTCAGTTTTTCTTATTAAATACATCTGTGATATTTTCAGTGGAATTTGCCCCAAATTTATAATTTACAGGCAAATACTTAATCTTTTATACAACAGTTCCAGAATATTCAAATGTATAAAGTGAGATAAACATGTATTATCAGTGTTTTAATCTAATAAAAATTACAGTATTATCAATATTTTCTTACTATAAGTATTTACTGATTATTTTTCCACTTCTCTGTGAAGTGGAAAAGACTAAATAAAAATATATTCTTTTTGAAAATTTAAAGTGAGATATTTATTTTTTATTTACATTGTTTCTAATGTATATAAATTAGTATTATATGTTAGATGGCTTGCTAGTCAGCGGCAGAATGACAAACACACACATTTATGTAGAAATATAATATTTGGACTTACAAATGCTGCATGTATGCACACATACATTTTCACACATACAGATGTACATAGATGCATGCATGGATAAGTTCCATTGGTTGGCACTACTCGATCACTACGGGCATTGATTTTTACAGAATATGGTAATGTTTCAATAATAAAATCATCACCGAGTCATGTTACCATGACCTGTCCTTCTGGTACATGATGTACTAACAAATATCTACAGGCTGCCTGCAAACACGACTCATGTTCATTATTAATCAGTTCATACTCGTAGGTTGGTGAGATTTAGAAGAGGGTGGAATTCGGTGTTCAGTGTCAGTTTGCCCACTTTCCTTAGATGTTGGAAGTGATTTGGTTTTATTGGACCTGGGTAGAGTTCTTTATGTAGCATTCGCCTCAATGAAGATGTGCTGTTAAAACTGGATGTAATTTAGTACAACTTGGAAAAGAAGGAGTTCTTTTTTGGTATGACTGTAACTTATAGGGATGCTCAGTGTGACACACATCTAGGTTCATGGCCTGAGGGACCCAAAGACAGTTGTTGGACAGTTTTTTTTTTTTTTAAATTAACCACCTCTGTAAAGTTTCCAGGTTCATGAAATGTTTAAAAATACATTACCTCCATTTCTTTCATACTGAAACATTCATTGTTGGCATAGCCATTATTTTCTGTAAATGACAACTCTTTGTGAAGCAAAAGTTTACGTTTGCTTATTAGATTAAGTTGTGTGCTGTTTGTGTTAACAGCTTCAGTGTAGTGTTTTGACACATTAGAACCCTGTACTAAGAGTCTCGTGCTGCTGAGAGAGTGGAGGGAACGGGACTGGTGTGGCGAGGACACTGACTTGCAGGTACACTCACCCTGTACTTTGTTGTGCTTTTGGTTGGAATGGCGAACGTGGTAGAAATGGGTCTTTTGATAGCAGAGTTTTTTCTTTTCATCAAGATTCTGTTTTTCCTTATCTCACATGGATGCCACTGCTATGATTAGAAGACTGATCCTTTCCTAGGTGTACCTCAGTGTCCTCTAATATCCGTGCATTTAACGTCTGAAATACATTTTGCTGAAGTTATGCCCTGTCGAGTTGGTTTCTCAGAAGGCTTATAGAGGGTTATAAAGGGTGATGTTCAGGCTCTGTTTTTGTCAGCTCACAAAGTCCAGCTAGTCAGTAAGGCGCCCTGCACGGAGCTCAGGAGAGAGGGCTTTCTGCGCCAGTCTGTCGGAAAGCGGGTGAGCGCAGACTGCGTTGAGAGAGACCCTGAGGCTGCCTGTGACGTCATGGGGATTGAAGGCCATGAGGAGTCAGTCAGTGATGGCACATGGGCCACTTACCTGCCAGCTCTGATTTAGGTGAATAGGATGCCCTTTGGAAATACACCAACAAATCCTCAACTACCCACGTGCTCTTCGTTCTATGATAACGCCTTCAATTTATTAAATGCCTTAAGAATGTCTCGTAATTATCCTAGTTAAAATGTCGTGTGTGTATTATATATTCCACAGCTATAGCCCTGTGAATACGTATTGGTAGATTAAGACCTTATTTTTTATTATAGGCTAAATTTTTTTTATAAAGTTCGCCCTATTTTCAGTATGGTTTGTTTTATGAGAAACCATATCTTTTAGTGTAGCAAAATTCAGAATTCATTTATGTTGGTGAGATTGTATTTTTCTTTTGTCCTTTATTAGTGATTAAATAAGATGGGATATATTTAAAAATTAATAGCTTGTGTCTTATAAATAGAAAGGAAACCAATACTGGATATTTTTGACAATATGAAAATGAAATGAAATTGGTTAAATAAGGTCTTGAGTGAGATGTGAACTTTCCTTTGCAGGTGAGAATAAAGTCTATGCATATAAAATACAAAACTATAGTTATTATTTATGGATCAAAGAGTGGTTTCTGTTGTGTCACTGGGACTCTGTTTGCACTGACTTGTCTGTGAACCAGTGTCCTTGTCGGTTACTGAAGTTCATTTTCCTGCTTTCCTTTTGTAGTTAACAGTTAGGGCTAATGTGGAACCATCGGGGTCCTCAGGCCCATGTCAGCCAGTGCAGTGTGGCTGAGCATTGTGGGTGCTTTGGATTATGGCATTAGTGGCAATATGTTTTCAAGTGCATTATGTAGAAATGAAGATTCTACCACAAAAAAATCTCCCATGTCAGATTGTTGAGAATTTTTATTTTTACAGAATTTATTTGGGGACTTTGAAAGCTCCATAACCTTGACCTCCCTTGCCTCCTGGTTCAGTGTTTTCTGCTTTCCTGGACTCCTCTGCTGTCTTACTCCAAGTTGTCCCCTGTGCTCTGGAGAAATCACGGGAATTGCCTGCATGATTTTCTTGAGAAGACGGTGGGTTCCTCGTGTGGATATCTGTACTGTACCTTAGAATTAACTGTCACGGGCCATGAGTGCCTGCAGTTGTGGTTGGTGAGGTGCTGCAAGTTCCCTGGTCGAGGCAGGTCGCACTTAACATCTATTATTCACTAATTGGCTTGTTCACTCATCTCCCCAACACGTTTACTTAGTGCCCGGTGTGTTCCAGACGTGAGGTTCAGCTGTGGACAGAGCTGGCCACGTCTCCACTCTGATGAGATCCACCTTCAAATAGAGGGCATGTAGAAAAATGGACCAAAACAAGGAAGGGGGACTGTTAGGCAGAGGTGACCCCTTTGAGGAGGTGCCTGTCAGGGAGGAGGGATGAGGGAGGGTGCTTGGGGATGGGGTGCTGGTGGTTTTATGTGAGGGTGACTGCTGAATCTTTTCCCTTTCAGGCCAATGGGGCACGGAATTCTGAATCCTCCGCCTTCACTACCACCTTCATACCACCCCCAGCCCTGCGGGCAGACAGTGTGCTCTCACCCGCACCACGGACCCCTCAAAGGGAGGGACGCTGGTGGTTCTCCTTACCTCACCAACTCCTGACATACGTCAGAGTGCGCTAGTTGTCAGGACATAGTTGTCTAATACGTGGGCCACACTTTTAGTTACCTTAAAATACTGAAGTATTTTAAGAAACCAGATGGTTGTCGCTTTCTTTGGGAAGGCTTGTCCCTTTGAAGCCCTTTTTTGATGTGTATTGGTCTGAAGCATTTATTTATTGGTCTCAATGCTCTTGTCTGTTAATGTGATTTTTTCATCCTGGAGTAGATGCTTTCCGGGGGTGGATTGTGTCGTGTCCTGTCCTCCTGTCTGCACGTGCTCACCGGGGGCCACGCGTAAGTCATGCCATCAGTATGGGTTGAGTGGATTCCTTGTTATTCCAATGATGTAAATAGTAATAGCAAGTTAGCTGAATGTTAAAAACAGCATACATAGGTATGTATCGGGAAAACCGTTTTATTTAGTAAAACACATTTAAATGTAGATGCTTCATTTTTACTGGCACAATCTCTGTGCCAGTTTTCTTATTTGGTAAATTACTGTTGTGCAGCTGTTGTCTAAAAATGAGCATTTCACTGTGGTGAGAGAAATAACAAACAAACAATTAAAAAGTCCCAGGCTAAGCTCTATTTATACTTTTTAATACATTTTTTATAAGTATGTTCAAAGATGGAATGACTGGTTTTGGTAGTTTGGCACAAAAATTAATTTAAATTCATATGTTAACAAATGACTAATAAAAAGAAACATATACGGACTTCCATAGGCTTTTTATGTTGAGTTGTTATACTGACTACAGGCCTGTGTAGGCATTACATCACATCACACAGAGGCACGTAGAGGTTTATTTGTTACTATTTCCTAGTAATCCTATAAGTTATCTTTTATTTCGGTCGGCAGTCTTTCTTCAGAGTTTCCTTGTAGCCTCTGTTGTGAAGCCTGCATCTAGCATCACCCTGGCTTCTGTGGTGGTGGCTTGTGCTTTTATGTGAACAAGGCACACGTTGCGTCAGGTGTGCTCCTGGGACAGGTAATGGATTGCCAGCGGGGGGCCAGTCAGCTCTCTGCCTGCTGACCTTTTTTCTTTGGGTCTCCCTGATGAGTTTTGAAAGGGAGAACTGGCTACAGCCTTTTGTGGGGGGACCTGCCTGGTGTGACAGCAGGTTTAGATCCAGCCCAGAAGTGGCCTCTCGGACTCGGTTCCTGTGTCCTGCCAGCTAGCTGTATGGCTGCCACAACAGCAGCCCTGCTCGTGGCTTGATCGGCGCGCATTTACATGTGTGCTAATTAGAGTGGAATAAGTGATTGGCTGTTTGCTGCATTGCCGTAAAGGTTGCCCAGATGTACACACTACGTGAGCATAATGTGCCCAGGCACGGCACATCAGAGTTTGTCAGCTGCATTACCTCAGCGGGCTTAGGGCCTGTCGCAGAGCATTTGCTGATAATCGTCCCCTATGATTTAGTGTCTTACTTGGTGAAAGTGAAAGACCTCAAAATAATTTCTTGGCAACAGAATTTTTGATCCTTCAGGAAAATGACAAATATGCTTACATGTAACTGGCAATAATGACTAGAAGGCTTTAAGCAATGTATATGCAAAAGATGATTTAAAAAAATATTTTGAAATATTTTCCAGTAAAACGAATAAAATATCAACTCAATTGGCATAATTGAATAAATTGAATCTTTAAAAATTGCATAAACATCAGTCTTTTAGGTTGAATTGAACCATGTTAAAACCACTCGTGCATGTATTTGATGAAAGACGTGGCACAGAGTGATTTCATTTAAATTCCCCAAATATGTTTTTTCTAAAACTTAAACTTTATGACGTGTAAAGTGTCTACATATATTAAAAAAATCCATTGTCTATCTTCTTTGCAAACGTAGTCACAATCCCCTCGTGTTGCATTTGTACACAAAATCTGTAATATCCGATTACTTTGACAAGTCATTCTGTGGTTCCCTGTTCATGGTATTGATAATGTATTAGTGCGCAGTGATTAAACGGTCGGGCTGCCCCAGGGAAGTTAGGAGCGGGAACATTGATCCAGCACGGCTCGGCAGGGCCAGCCGGTCGGGGCGACGCCGTGGCTGCGTGTGTGCGCTGCGCGCGGACGGGAGCCGGGCGCATTGATCTTGTGCTGCGGCTCTGGGCTGCGCGCGGCGGCCCGGCTCTGCGCGGCGAGAGGGTGCAGTTAATTACTGTGCCTGTGCCGCCCAGCTTTCACTGCTGCTCCGAAGGGCTTGATGCCTTTTGCTTTAATTAAGCAAAAGGGAGTGAACGGATATAATTGGGTTTTGAAATAATCCGTCACTATCAACAAGCATCGTGGCTTCCTCCAAGTCTGCGGGCCGGGCTGCTCAGGACAGATCCTGCATGGCGCGTTCCGCCGCGTCTGCCCCGAGGTGTCGCCCTGGGACGTTACCTGAACACTAACGCACGTTCACGAGCCTTTCGGGCAGGATGTTTAAAAAATAATTGTGACCCGAAGAAGTCTTTTTGTAACCTCTTTTCAAAACGAAGCTGATTATTTTGTTTAGTCATGTAAACATGCTAAGGATCTTAACTTGCAATGTAGTTTTGTGCCATTACAGTTTTGATAGAATTTTAACCTAGTTTTCAGTTAGGACAGGTGAATTTTAACTTTAAGCTCTCATGGCTTTTGCACATTATCTCTATTTTGTTTAATTGATTTAACTAATCCTGCAGATTTTACACAAATTAATAGACAAGTGAAAATGAAGGAATGCTGTAAAATTTTTTAGTATAGTATGAGGCTTCTGATTTTTTTTTGTTTTTCTCTCGTATTGATTTATGGTTTAATATTTTCAATATACGATTCTAATTAATTCAGATTCTTTTTACTGTTCAAGTAGGAATGTACTATACATTTTCTTCATGCCCCCCCCCCCCCCATGGGTGCATTTAAAATAGATAAATAGTGTAGTTTGGGAAAATGTTAGGATGTTCTTACTGGATTTAGATTTTTTTTCCTTCTGCCCTTAGTAGGCCCCCTTCCTTTTCCCACAGCTCTTGGTAGGTCGTGAAGACCGTCCTTACGAGCTGATGCAGCCGTGCACTTAGTCATTGCGGGGTTGTCACAGTCACCCCTCTTCTCTAAGTGTTATTGGAAAATTTGATTCAGTGTTTCTGTAACTGTACCTCACAGTGGTGCTAGAGTCAAATGAGATACTAAGAATGCTGTTTAAGCATTTAAGAGTGGTAAGGTTAGGAGTTTGTTCTTAACTACCTGATGCACGTTTACTGCTGGTCACTAACTTATAGGTTGATAGTCACAATGAGTTCATTAATTTCTTTGACTTTTGCCCTCTATGTTTTAAGTAAATAGAGTGAACCTGAGTGGAGAATGGAAGAACAATCTCTACAAATAAAGGTTCTTATAGT
Source organism: Lyroderma lyra (assembly GCA_004026885.1). Lineage (NCBI taxonomy): Eukaryota > Metazoa > Chordata > Mammalia > Chiroptera > Megadermatidae > Lyroderma > Lyroderma lyra. The sequence continues at coordinate 100,844 of PVJL010003973.1, forward strand.
TAAACTTAGTCTGGATAAGAAGGAATAGTTAGTTGCAAGTGAAATGATTATGATAAAAAGTTTTAAAATAATACTTTTACTCTACCTAATGTCCTCGGAGAATGAGATATCAGTTTAAAATGAATGATAAATTGTCTCTCCATTCTCCAGGGGACCCCATTTTGTGCTGAGGGGGTACAAAACTTCAGAAATAAATTTGTATCCAGTTTTAACCTTGGTTATATGGTTCGCAGAATAATGCAGTCACACACACACACACACACACACACACACACACACACACCGTATAAAAGACATCCCCCATTCTAATCCCGGGACCTGCTACTTGGTTGTAATATGCATGTGGCCGTGGGAAATTAAGTTTCCACTAGAATTCAAGGTTGCTAGTCATTGTATGTTCAGTAGGGAGATTGTGTTGGATTGTCTGGGTGGGCCCAGTGCCATCACAAGTGTCTTTAAACATGGAAGGGTGTGCAGAAGAGGAGGTCATGGGGAGACAGTGTGACAAAGACTTGGTCCACCGTTGCTGGCTTTGAAGGTGGAGGAAGGGGCCGTGAACCAGTGGATATGGGTGGCCTTTGTTTATTTTTTTAAAAATTTGTTGGGTGACATTGGTTAGTAAAATCATACAGGTTTCAAGTGCCCATTTCTTTGCCACATCGTCTTTGTGTTACATTGTGTGTTCACCACCCAGAGTCAGTTCTCCTTCTGGCACCACATACTGTCACCACACCCCTCTACCGTCTTCCACCATCCCCTTCCCCGCTACCCTCTGGTAACCACTAGCCTGTTGTCTGTGTCTATGAGTTTTTGTTTGTCTTGTTTATTTGTTGCTTTCAGTTTTATATTCCAGTATGAGTGAAGTCATAGGGTTCTAGACTTCCTGTCTGACTGACTTCGCTTAGCATGATCATCTCAAGGTTCACCCCATGTGGTCGCAAATGGTCGTGTTTCATCTTTTCTTATGGCCGAGTAATACTCCACGGTGTACATGCACCCCAGATTCTTTGTCCAGTCATCTCTCAAAGGACACTCTGGCCAATTCCATGTCTTGGCCACTGTGAATAATACTGCACTGAACATTGGGGTACATGTATCTTTACGAATAAATGTTTTCATTTTTTGGGTAGATGCTCAGAAGAGGGATTGATTGCTGGGTCCGATGATAATTTAATTTGTTGAGGCACCTCCGTACCTTCGTTCATAGTGCCTGTACCAGTTTGCACTCCCACCAGCAGTGTGTGAGGGTTCCTTTTTCTCCACAGCCTCTCCAGCACTTGTTCTTCCTTGACTTATTGATAACAGCCCTTCTGACAGGTGTGTGGTTTTGATTTGCATTTCCCTAATAGCTAGTGAAGTTGAGCCAGAAACATATAATGGAGAAAAGAAAGCCTCTTTAATAAATGGTGCTGGGAAATTTTGGAAAGCCACATGCAGAACAATGAAACTAGACTGCTATTTGTCACCACACACACAAAAATCAACTCCAGTGGATCAAAGCCCTAACTATGTGGGTGGCCCTTGGAAGCCGGAAGGAGCAAGGCACGGACTTGGTCCCCAGAGCTTCCAGAAGGAGTGCTGACCAGCTGGCACTTTGATCTCAGCTCAGTGGTGTGTGGGGTAGACTTCTGAGCTACAGATCTACAAGATAAGAGATTTGTGTTGTTTCAGGCCACGAAACTTACTGTACTTCTAAACAGCAGTGCTAATACTGTTATATAATGCCAAGTAAAGTCATACATAACGTTTATTTCAATGTAAAGCATTATATTAATATATATTTGCTGTTTATTGTGCATTTCAGAAGCACCCTGGTGTGCTTTGGTCCAGGTGTGCATTATGTATGTGTCTTGGCCATTTCAGGGCTCAGTGTTCTGAGGCCATGTGTTCAACAGCTTTAAAATGTCATTGTTTGGGAGGCAGTGCAGAGGTACAAGCCTTGGGTTCATGGTCGAGCATCTGCATCTTAGTTATAGGAAAATAACCCGAGTTCCTTCACCTTAAAGTAAAGTAACAACTTGTGAGTAGTTGATGAGCAGACGTCTGTTTATGTGCCTTAGAAACTATAAAATGCTGTCTCTGTGCACATTATTATTAAGGGTCAGTCTTTTTCTAGCCTTAGTACGTGAAACGAGAGAGTTCTCCAGCACAGTCGTTAGGAAGTAGGAATTTTCTTCGGGGTGCCTTTTCTTTGCTTGAAATACCAGACAGAGGTGCTTCCTTCCTTCCTTTTTAGCCCCATTTCTAAGGTTGGTTCAGTTTGGGGTACAGCAGTTAGTTTGCATTTTCTCCAACTGAATTGCTCGCTTTCTTTTGTATTGTGAAACATTTTAAGCGTAAAGGAAATGATTATTTTTCATTTACTTAATGCTTCATCTTACCAGTTCAATCATCGGAACTAGTAACTACCAGTTTGAAAGGACTTGGGCACAAAGAGTGATCCATCCCCATGCATGCCCTCGTAATCCTCGGTTGCACCTGCAGGCACTCCGGGATTCCAGCTGTAACAGAGCGTTTATCAGAGCCAGAGGCACATGGCAGAGAGACTCGTGTGGCCTGGGGAAGTCACAGAAAACATCGTGGAAGCACTGAAGACCCATGGGGATCCTGTGGGTACAGGAGGAGAGGGCATCTCAAGCAAGGAGGGCATGCGGCATGTTGGCAGGTGTTGCTGTAAGAACTGCCAGCAGCCTGAAGTGTCTCTAGCGGGACTGAGAGATGCACGAACAGGAAGACAGGGCTTAGTGTGTCAAGGCTGCGAAGACTGTGTTTACTTAGTACTGTTTCCTACGTCATGGTGTAGCCATCAGTCAGGTCTGTCAGGTTCCCCGCCCCCTGGATAATCAAGGCTTCACTGGAGGCCCCCTTTTGAGGGGCCTGTCCCCCACGGGCCAGTGAGACAGAAACAGAGGCCGGGGCCCAAGATGCTCTGTAGAAGCAGAAGTAGAATACAGAGGATGGAGAGGAGGTGTGACAGGGAGGAACTGGTAGAATTCAGAGAACTGACCTTGGACTAGAGAGCTGGTGGGCTCGCTTCCCAGAAGCAGGTTTTGGAGAGGAGAGCGGGGAGCACTTGGTTTTGGTGGATGGCGTGCTTGGTTTCTGTAGGTCATCTGGGAAGAGATTGGATGTGGGGGGTGTCGGCAGTGGGGCCCTGGCCCCTGGCAGCTGACTGGACAGCACACAGCAAGCAGACAGGGGAGGACGTTCCGGGCTGGGTGGCGGGCGCACAGACGTAAGAGACCCGGTCTGGGCAGGGTCCTTGTCAGAGATGTGGCCAAAATGATATCTGAAACGTTGATCACTGCCTCTCAGGGAGTCGCCTCATTGGTGACCGCGTGTCAGCTCTGTGCTACCCACCCCGTGCGGTGTCTGCACGGCTGCTCGCTCAGCGCACGGGAGAGTGGGCCTCGTTTTACCGCACACAAGGGAGGCGTGTATGAGGGCTTTGAGAGAAAAGATTTCGCGACCCCCAAAATTCCAGGACTTTCGATTGGATTAAAACTTGAACACATGTGGGCTGCCCCGAAAGTGTCCAGCCGCGTAATAGGAAAAACAGAGGCATTTGTGGCTGGATTTTTTTCCGCACAGCCCCCTTAGTTTAGGAAACGACATGGGGACATGTTATACATGAAGAAGAATCAATACCATTGTGTGTTTACTGAAGTCCTGAGAAAAACTTACTAGATTTACTAGAGCATTTTAATTAACATCTTATATTTCTTTTACATAATGCAGTGAAAATATACATTTTGTTGGTACTATGTGATTAAAACATAGCTTCAGTTAAATTTTAGGTCACTAAGTAATAGAGTTCTCTTTAAAAAGAAACATTATACTTCTTTCTTTCAGATATCTTCCTCCAGTAAGCAAATTTGATTTAGGCATTTGACAACTTGGCTCAGGTTGTTTTACCCTGATGGCTAAACATGAATCATGAAGTAGTTCTTTTCATTTTAATATGTGAGAAATTTATTAAATGTCCTCTTGCTTTCTCTTAATGAATAAATCAAAACATAATAGCTCCCAAATTTTGTAGATATGTACAAAGATAGTATATTATAGGGAATAGCCTGTGTTTTAACAATGCATGATTTCCTACTGTTTTATTACTATTTGGTATATGACAGTGACGGTCATTGCAAATAATTTAAATTTAGAACAATTTACGCCCTGCAGATAAATTATTGTGCAATAGCCATTTCTTTCTAAATGACAGTTAATGGACTTCTCCTTTGAATGCTATGTTTAGCATACTATAGCAGAACTAAAAGTAATGATCAGACGACTAAAGTTAGCTTGTGATACTTCCCGAAAAGCTTGAAATAATTCAGTATTGTATATTAACATTCAGAAAACATAGTCATGCCTCAACATATTAGGCTGTGTATATCTTTCAGCTGAGGTGGTGATTTTTACTTTAGGACATATTATAGAAAAGCTGTTTGAAAAGTTACTTTCTCACATCAGCTGAAGCCTTTTAAAAATGAGTTTGATTAGTTTATTATAAAGAACATTTTCTTGCCTCTTTTTAATAATACAGAATAGTCATCAGCAGTAGCTTCATTTATTACTGGAAAAAGTGTAATTGCAAAAATTAACTTGTCATACACCACAGCTCAGCAAAGCAACTTTCTTCTAAGTCCATGGTCACAGTATGTTTTTGCAACTCAGCATCTGGCTCTGTGGGATACTGATGGCTTCTGCGAAGCAGAGTACCAGGGCGAGCAATTAAATGCAAAATGACAGCATAAAATACGATCATTATGGTTAGACAAAAGACACATTTAGGAATTTTGCAGATAACTGTCATTTTTCTACTCATATTTTCCTTTGCTTTGTTAGCTTAATAATTTTAGTACAATTTATTTTTTCTTCTAAAAAGTGAACAGCGCCATTTTTATTATTCTGGCCCTTATTTAAATGTCTTTTTTGTTTGTCAGTTTTGAAGATGAATGCTAACTCTTTTACTGTCTTTTGACATAATACTTTCAATTTTATTTCAAAATTTAACAATGTTAAAAAGTTATAAAAGATTTGTATTTTAAATGTGCTTCTTGTGATTATTAGTGTTTTATCCTGTGTGGATTGAATGATACTCGCCATCTGAAAATAATATTTGCCAATATTATAGTCTCCCTGTAATAGAAGGTACTATTTTGAATTTTTTTTTCCCCCCACAGAATGAGTTCTTTGTTTTGGTAGGTGGTAAAAAGCAGTCAAATAGGATGTGTGGAAGCTGCTTTTTGCCTTGGCTTTCACTTGCAGCATGTGTTCTGTATGCAGGGAGACTGCAGGACAGTGCAGAGGGCCCCTCTCTGGGGCACGATGTTCCCATCGACCCCTGCGTGCTCTGCTGTGCCGTCTGGCTGTGTCCACTCTGAAGCTGGCCTGTCGTCCCAGCCTCAGCCCTCTTCCCTGTGACTGCTCCTTCCCACAAAACTGTCGTGCTGACCAGTCATCTTTCCCATTTCTCTCTCACGTTCTGCACGCTTCCTCTCTTACTGGTGCTTCTGGTGCCCCTGTTTCCTGGAATACGTTTCTAACCATCTGGTTCAATTCCACCTGCACTTGACCATGTGGTTTGAACTGTGTCCATCCTGTGAAGACTTTCTGATCTCAGCAGTCAACAGGGACTGCTTTCTTTGTGCTCCTGTGGCATGCTTTGGGTCTCCTATTGTTATCAAAATGTGCTTTGCAAGTCATATTTACTGAGATCCTACGCCATGTTGGGTATTGTGCTGGGGCTCTAGGATACAGCTGTGAAAGAGTTTACAGTCGTCCCCCTTTGCCCATGGGGGAATATGTCCCAAGACCCTGGTGGATGACTGAAACCCCAGATAGCATCAGACCCTATAGATACTATGTTTTTTTGTTTTTTTTTTAATACATACATACCTGTGATAACATTTAATTTATGAATTAGGCACAGTAAGAGTAACAATTAGTAATAATAAAATAGAACAGATATAACAGTATGCTGTATTAAAAGTCACGTGCATGTGGTCCCTCCCTCAAAATACCTGACTGGGCTGGACACACCCTCCCCCTTCTTGTGACGATGTGAGACGATGCAGAGCCTACGTGAGGTGAGTGACGCAGGCACTGTGGTAGCGTCAGGCTGCTGTTGACTTTCTGATGGCACATCAGAGAGAGAGGCTCATCTTCGGGTGATCGTGGATTCTGGAGCCATGACCCTGACCGTGGCGGTGGTTGGACGTCAGGAGCAGAGCACGTTGGTGGCTGGGGATCCTCCATGTTTGAAGGTTTTTACTTTTTTGCCAAAACCTTTTGGATTGCTTCTCGTCCTTTTGGCTGCGATCAGGTGTGTAAAACCTTTTGGGAGAACGTTGTGATTGGAAGTTGTTGTCTCTTGCTTGTCACTTACAGAGAGTTGCTGCAGTAGTTGTAATCCTTCCGTGATCACATGAGTGACTTTAGTGCTGTGCTTCACCCTTGGATCGTATGTCACAGATTTGTAAAGTCAGGGTCATTTGAACACAAGCGCTGTGACACCACGACAGTTGATCTGATAACTGAGAGGGCTGGTAAATGACTCATGGGGCTGGGAGCGTATACACTGGGCAAAGGGGTAATGCACTTCCCCAGGGGATAGCATGAGAGTTCGTCTTGCTACTCAGAATGGCACACAATTTAAACTTTGAATTGTGTATTTCTGGAATTTCCCATTGAGTATTTTTAGACCGTGGTTGACCAAGGCTAACTGAAACCACAGAAAGTGGAACTGTGGATTATGGGGGGGAGGCACTGTAGTCTTCTGCTGAGGAAGGTCACATAGCCAGTTTTGATGCAGTATCCTGGGACATGTGGTGGGCACAGTTCTGATGCTGTGTCGTGGGACGTGTGGGTCGCGTGGGTGTGTGGGCCTGCTGGGCAGAGCACGCACCTATCTCTACGTGTGCACTGTGGGTGTGGGAGGGGACAGCACAGGACACCCACCTGCAGGCCTATCTACCTGCGGTCCCTGAATGCATGGTTTGGTCAGCTGACCTGAATCATCGAGGGCTTGCCTCTCATTACTTTAAAAAACTTTAAAACCATTCCATATGAGAATCTTTGAAAAATTAACTCTTTAACCTATGGCTTTTGGAACCTCTCTATGACATGATTTGATATTGTGTCCGTGACTCAGGGTTGTAATTTTGTGTTTCACCATTTTGAAGTCAAGACATCCTGTCCTCGGGGTGTTTCAGCCCGGAGAGGCACGTCTCTGAGTGCTCCCTGCTAACTTGGTTTTCCAGTCTGCTCTCTCCAGTCTTTTCTCCCGTTTCCTGGTTGACTCTTGTTGATGGTCTTGTGTGCAGCGGAACGGCTGCTGGCCACCATTTGTCATCGGGAAGAAGCTGGGAGGGGGTTTATCGGTGTCAGGAGAGGGACGGGCCTGAGGAAGCCACTGAGACTCGCCGTCACCCCAGCACCTGAATTCAAGCATGACCTTTCCGTGCCCGTTCCTAAAAAACTCGAAGGCCGCCTCTCAGAGTAAGTGTAACCTGTTGCTCCTCCGGGCCCTTTGGGATGTTCCCTGTCTTTAGTGGTCTCGGTAGGTGGTGTTGCTGCCTTGGCGAGCTTTGGTCGCTGGGGTGTTTAATGTCTCCTCTGTCGTTTTGTTTTCATTGCTGTCCTGAGATGGTCTAACGCATTCCGTCTTACTGCGTGAACACTGTTAGATGGTTTTGTTTTAACAGTGAATAGACAAGGCTTATTTTACCCATTTGTTCTTACATGCCTTCAATTAATAGTATCACAGCAGGCATTTTTAAACTATAATTGATTTTGAATAAATTAAGGTGTATCGGCTTTATTTATTCGTTATTAATTTTACTTACTAATGGAATCAGGTTCACGAATGATGCATTTAGGAATCAGTGGCACTCTGAATTACTTGCTCTGTTTATTTGGCAGAAAATCAACTGTAGGAGTGTGTCAGCCAGTCAGAATGTCAGTAAGGGCCTAACATTCCACTCGGCTTCTCACATTCACACTCCAGATGAATTTTGTAGTGTAAGGACCTCACCCTCGAGGAACTGGAAATCTAGTTGATGAATCAAATGAAATATGGAGCCCAAATTTCTAGAATCAAAACACAAACAGTAAAAATGTATAAAATATGAAAAGTGATTTTCAATAATAAGTTGTCTGCCGATTTATGATATAGAACAGTGGATCGATGACTTCTGTTTGTGGCCCAGCCTACGATTTTGACACGTGGTGAACTAGTGTCATTTTGAAATCGGTGTCATCATTGTCTTCAGTGCTCTCTACTGCTTTTAGTTCCGGGGACGTAGACACGTTCCAACCCAGATGTTCACAGGCTGGCCACTCAGACACTGTGTGAGCTAGTAGTAACTTAAGGGGCGCCTGCACCATGTGTAGATTTTGTAGACTTTGGTCATATGTTAATGGGGGCAGAATTAAGCAACTAATCCGAAAGCTTTGTATCATGTCGGTGAAGTATTTAGTTATGTGAGCCACTGTCTTTCCATTGCTTGTCGGTTTTTCTTTCTGGTGATACTGCGAAATAGGAATCAAAAGTAGTGACGTGTCAGGCAGAAAACTGTGTATCTTTTGGGAGACAGCTCAGTGTATACTTACTATTATTCAGTGTGTATATTGTGCTCTACTCATAAGAATTATTTTTGTGAATATAGTTCTAAAGATCAAAGATCAAAAAGATGGATACTAATCTATGAATTTTATGTATAACTTTAAACATAAACATTTCAATTATGATGAAAGTATTGAAATGGACTATTTTAGTATAACAATTAAATGAAACTTTGCTTTTCAGACATTTATATATGTGTATGTATTTACATAGAGAAATGTACTATTTGTTATTAATATTACTCCTGTCTTCACCTTTTAAAAAGAGATAATGCGAGAGACAGAGACGAGTGCGTGTGTGTGTGTGTGTGTGTGTGTGTGTGTGTACAGGTGTACATACATATCTTTTGACATTTCCAAATTGGCCCAGGTGATTCTGATCTTACCCTTTTTGCCAGAATTTTGGATATGTAAAAATGACATATAAAAATGCAGTCTTTCTATTTCATAGCACAATTATTTTTTTGTGACGATTCCTATTAAGGGTATGTTTCCATCAGCATTGCTTCGGACAGAAAGATTGTGAAGTCTAGACTGTACTCCTGAGTCTGGTAGATGGTGACACTTTTTTTTCTGCATAAGTGTTATAATAACTTTGCATCCTCTGATTCTATGAAGTATGCGAACAGGATATTCAAGATGAATTAGACAATACAGTTTCCTAATTTTCCACATGATAACTGATGCTGCTTTCAGTAATAAACTGAATTATGTTTAGAAGTCTAAAAACAATAAGTGAGATATGCGATCATTTTTCTTATATGGCCTTGGTTAAATAATTTGTTTCTATACTAAAACCTGTTAAGGTTTTACCCTCTTGTATTCAACAGAGATATAAGACTGAAAACAAACAAATTAAAAAAACCCCAAAACTTGAGATCTTTACAGAAGTATAACCCATTTATATTTACAAATTTCCCCCACCATTTAAATTTTATTACTTACTTTTAAACAGATGTATAAGGCTTATTTACTTTAAAATTCATCATTCATTCATTCACTCACTCTTTCTGTTTGTATATTTTTTCCTCAACAACTTTATTGCTGAATAATTTAAGCACAGTGAATAGAATCCATTTAAAGTGTACAATTTGATGGGTTTTGTCAGTTCTGTATACCTCTGAAGGTATCGACAGAATCAGGTTAAAAAAAAAAAAAAAAAAAAACCACAACTGTTTTCTCCCGAGATTCCTGCGCCTCTTTGCAGCCCCCTACGCTGTCCTGCCTGCCACAGGGAGCCAGAGTCCTGCTTTTTGTCACTGTAAGTTAATTTGCTATATCATGTAGTATGTGCTCTTGTGTGAGTCTTTATGTGGACACATGTTTTCACTTTGCTGGGGTAATTACTTGGAAGGGAGACGACTGGGCCCTGTGATGACTCTGCTTCACTTTTTAGAAAACTGCCCGTTGAGCCGTCTTTGATTTCTCTCCGCCGGGGTCCGTGGTCAACGTGGCGCTGCACGTTGTTGGTTGAATGAAGTAGACTTGCTTGCTGTAAATATTTAGAAGTATAAATGATTTGTGTATATTAACCTTTATTCCTGTGCATTTTTAAATTTCACTTGTTGCTGTATTTTTATTTTTTATCTCTTGAGGATTTCCTGTGTGAACAATCATGTTTTACATGAATGAAAATAGTTTTACTTGTATTTATCTCAGATTTATGCCTTTGCCTTTTTATCCCTCTTCATTTTAATAATAATCGATTTTCTTAAAATCCTTTGTGTCTGACCTGAATATACCACTCTTGCTGTCTTATGGTTACTGATTGCAAGGAGCGTCTTTTCCAAATTTTTTATTTCGAACATATTTGCCTCTTTCAATGTTGTATCTCGTATAGTTAGCACCTAGGTTGAGCTTTTCTTTTATTACAGTCTAATAATTTACTGTTTTTAAATGTAGTTAGAACATTTAATGTAATACAGGTTTTGGACTTGCACTGTCTGTTTTCCTCTTTATCATCCGTCACTCTGTGCGTTGTGCGTCCCTCTTTGCTGCCTTACTCTGTGTTTGTTTATTTGGGGCTTCCTTCCTCTTCCTTACTGGAGTGCAATTTTGCTGGATGTAGAAATCATAATTGATAGTTTTTTCTTTTTTTTCCAGAACTCTGGCTATATTATTCTTCTGACGTTTGGCCTTGATTTTTTTCTGATAAGTAGATCTATTTGCATCTTTTCTCCTGTATGTGATGAAAGTCTGCTGTAAACCATTTACTAATAGCTGTTCTGGGTATATGATGGATTTTTCTCCTGTTGCTCTCAAGGTTTTCTTATTTTTTTTTTAGTGATTTGACTGGAATTTCTGTAGGTGTGAATATCTTAAGTGTTTACTGATGTTTGTTGAGCTTCTTTTATCTGTAGATTAATGTGTTTCATCAAATTTGGGGAAGTTTTCAGCCAATATCTTTAAAAATATTTTTTATGCTTATTTTCTTCTTTTCTCTTGTATTGGAATTTTTACTGTACATTTGTTTACTGTACATGCTTTAATTGTCCTGTAGGTCTCTGAGGCTCTGTTCATCTTTCTTTATAACATTTTTTTCATTTCCAGTCTTTTGATTAGATAAGTAGTATCTTTCAATATTCAATTGTACTGATTCTGCCTTCTGCCTTCTCAAATCTGTTGTTTTCCCAGGTAGTAAGTTTTCATTATTGTTAGTACTGTTTATCCATAGAATTTATTTGCTTGTTTTTTTATAATTCCTCCTTTTTTATTCCTATTCCCTGTTTGTTGAATCAATGTCCTTATATGTTTTTTTAATTTTTGAAAATTTAGAAGCATTATTACAACATCTTTATATTAGTTACTTAAGACCTTCTCTGCTACATTGACATCTTGGCCAATTTTCTATTTTTCTATTGATTTTTATTTTTCTTCCTAAATCTGGGTCACGGTTTACATTTCATTTTAAACATATCTTATGATTTCTTTTTGTTGTTGCTCTTGAAAAATAGGGCATTTTCTATAGTATGGTATGGTGAGTTTGGATTTTAATTTACGTTTCAAGAAATATCTTTTCTTTCTTTTTACTTACATGGTCTGAAAAAACCATGGGATTTTATCTCTCTGTGGTGGACAGACTCTAATGTTTCTGTTCAGTTTTTAAATACTCATTCATTCATTTATTTTACCTTGACATTCTAGGTGTTCTTTCCGTGAACGTGAGACGTCGTACCCTAACAGTGACTGGGGCGGAGTTTGGATCAAACACTTCGAGCCCACAGAGGTCTCTGCCATCTGCCATGTATGCGTGTGTGCGCTGGGGGCATGTCCCACGACCCCCAGTTGTCAGGACTAGCTCCCAGAGCTTTCGCTGTTGTTCTGTCCCCGCGGGTTTTCTCTGGAGCCCTGCTTAGTTGGCCAGGCATGTGTGGTGAGCGTCATCTGGTCCCTTACTGGTCTCTCATTGATTGGGTCTCCCTGTTTCCTTGCTTGCTGCTCCGCCAGTTGCCCAAATGGGGCTCACCCCTCTGTGTGACATGTTGTAAGATTTCCTCATTTGTTGCCTGCTGACTTCGTCCCTCTCCGTTGACAGAACTGTGGGTTTTTGCTTCCTGCCCAAATCACTTCTCCCTTCAGGTGCATTGGCTCAGCGCTCCTGCTTTGTGTGCCCGTTGTATGTGGTGAGACCGCTTGCTCCCTCCCACAGGTGGTGGTGGGTGACACAGGTGGTAGCATCCCTGGCGAGTAGCCCTCTCTCCAGCTCCTGCCCAGAGCTCTGGGTAAAGTCCTTTTCCACCTGTCTGAATTGGATTTTCAGAATTACGGAATTGTTACTTGGGACCATTTTATGCAGTTTTATACTTGTTTTCGAGGAGGAGGTTCGTTGACCTCTTTATGTTGCCCAAGCTGGACATCCCTGAGTGAGTTGTTGCTTCTTCAGAAGTTTCTAGCTCCCTCTCTTTCTTCTGAGACTCTAGCTGATGAGTGGTACGTGAGATCTTTCGTAGTTCTTCAGATCCCCGAAGCTCTCTTCACCTTTTTATAAATTTAAATATTTACTTCTCTCTTCTTATTGGATGATTGCTATTGATCTGTCTTCAAACTCACTAATTCTTTTGCCCCATTTTGCTATTAGCCCACTTTTTATTCTAGATATTTTATTTTTTGTTTTTAAAGTTGCATTTAGCTTTAAACTAATTTGTATTTCTTTGCCAAAATTTCCTTTCTTTCCGTATGTTCCAGATATATTTCCTTTACTTAGTATAGTTATAATCAGCTACTCCAAAGTCCTTCCAAAATAAAATGGGCATTTTGGTCCCATCGTTTGGTCACATTGTATGGTTTGGCTTGAGATTTGGTCACATTTTTCTGACTCTTCCTAAGTCAAGTAATTTAGGATTGTGTCTTGGATATTTTGACTTCCATGCAGTGTGGTCTCTGGGTTGTGTTGTATTACTTCAAAGACTATTGGTGTTTTCGGTTCGCTCGCAGTTAACTTGGGTACTGCTAAACAGCAGCTGTCTCTCTCTAGTGCAACTCAGAGGCTCAGATCTCTTCTCTGATGGTGACGCTTTAATGACAGTGTGCTTCAAATCTTGTGACTTTAATTCTCGTGGTTTGACCTGCCGCCTTTCCTCAGTGGGCACACCCTCTGGACATCCTCAGGGAAGCCCCCAAGCAGGGGTGGGGGTGCTGCTTGCTTGCCTTAGGCCTTGCCTCCTCTCTGAGACTGTCAGCTTTTGTTTATTCTCCCGGTGCATCAGATGGTTAGTTTTTAGAGTCATTTTTTCATCCAGATTTTGTAGCTGTCTATTTGTGAAAGACTTGGTTTGCTAGAAGCTTATTACTTTATACTAGAAGTAGAAAACCTCTAATTCATTTTTTACAATAGTTGTAAATTTTATCCTCAAGGGCATTATATGCTCCTTGTGGGAAATTGGGAGGAGTTAATAAAGTGTAATGAATGTCAAAGAAATCCCCGTTAATCCACTTTAACATTTTGATGTAATTCTTTGCGTATCACGTAGCTGAATGTGCTGTACATAAAATTTTAAAATCTGCTTTTGGTTAAAATTATGTGGGAAGTATTTTTCTGTACCACTAAATATCCTTGGTAGGTACTTTTATGGGAGTATAACATTCCACCTGTGTGCATTATAATGATTTATGTGACCATTTCTTACTGCTTCTCACCTTGGTTGTTAATAATGTTTTACTTTTATACACGTCCTGCGGTAGACATCTTTGTATACATTATTGTGCCCTTTTAATATTATTTTCTTATAATAGATGCCTGGGAGTAGAGGTGTTGGATCAAAGTGAAGGATGATGTTTACAGTTGTTCTAACATACAACTGAATTGCTTTTCGGAAAGTCTGATCCACTTAACACTTGTGGGTGTGTGTAGCTCACTGCGCCTTCCAACCGTTAGCATCGGACGTTTGCTGTTTTCTTATTTGATGGATGAAAACTCTCACTGTCAGTTTTTGGCAGTTTTAACTATGTTGGTCGAATTTCTTTTACACATTATAAAAATGTACATTTCCCTATTTAAAATGATCTGTCCATATTCTGTGCCAATTAATATGTTTCATTCTACTTGTTTAAATAACTGCTTTTAAAACTATTTTAGTGGTCGGTGGGATACAACCTTAATTTCATTATCTGTTATACTTACTAATTTTGAAAATTGTTTCTTCAGTGTGTTATATTTTTATCTACTTGAGTATCTTCATGTTTATTATTTCATTTTATCTACCTAGTAATCCAAAGTTTGCTAAACCTGATGGAATATAACTAGAAGAATCAGTTTTTCTTTTTAAATAAATGTATTAAATTGAAACTTAAAAGCAGTTTCAGCCTCATAATTTTTCATTTAGGGTTTAGAGAGGTCTTTTTTTATTCTTGGATAATAAAATGTGAAAAACTGCTTTATTTTCATTTTAATGTTTTCATATATAGTTTCATATTTCAGTAGGTGGTGATATGTAACTGAAAAATATTTATACTATTTCAAGTAGTATTCATGAGTTTTTGGGTGAAAATAAGATTTGTTAAAATTCAGAATTGCTGCCTCCTTTCTCCACAAGGCTGCTACTTTTGTGGGACAGGCCTTTGGCACACTTACCCAGGTATGGACTTTGGCTTGGATTCTGCTGTGGCTGTGTGAAGCTTTGCATGTTTCCTGGGGGGTGAGGGAAAATCAGGGGGGCTGTTTTTAGTCTTGCTTACACTTCTGTAGACAGTGTGTGCTCAGCCCTTTGGGGGCGGGGTGGTGAAGTAATGATCATGCCTCTGCTTTCACTTAGACCTTTTTTCTAGCTCAGTGCATGGAAGTCTCTTTTCCTCTCTCCTGCTCGACTGTCCCCTTCCACTTGGCACCCAGTGAGGGTTCATTGCATCTTATCCTCTTGGGTCCGTATTATCTGCTTCTGTGCTTTCTGTGTCCAAGAATCATGGCTAAGCACGTATTTAATTATAGACACCATGATGGATCATCTCATTACATAAGAGTGATTCCAACTAGGACCTCACACAATGTATTTGCTGTGTGGAGAAGTGTATAGGACTGACCACCAAGTCTGAATCATTGGAGCCGATAATTTATGTCTAAGCCTGGGGATCCTGTGTGTGGAAAGAATAACTTTACCTTTGAAGTTAAAATTGATAAGCAGAAAAAAATTTAGATGTGTAAACCAAATTATATAGAAAGATGAAGCAGCAATGTATCGGGAAAGAATTTCGGAATATGTGTGTATATGTTGACTTTAATTTACTCATTGATTTCAGCAGATGCCTGGCTTTGCTACCGATGACTCTTTTTGCCAAGGTTTTGGCAATGATGGTGTGTCCTACACATGGAGTTGATCCTAGGTGATCCTAATTTGGCAGGACTTTAAATTCTAAGTATAAACTATTGGTTATTTAATTAATGTGCATTAATTTTTGTATTCTTAGGGGACCATTCCAATTTTAATCCTGCTGAGGTACGTAGACTCTAGGTTCCTTGCACTTGACACTGGGCTTTAACCGTGCTTTGGAGGAAGTGTCAGTGGTGGCTTTCTTACATGGTCCTCAGCATTTATGGCATTTCAGTCCATCCTTCTGGAGGTCAGGAGAAGTCCTAGCGATTTTCTAAGGTAGCTCTTAATCTGTGGAGAAG
This sequence comes from Lyroderma lyra, assembly GCA_004026885.1. NCBI lineage: Eukaryota > Metazoa > Chordata > Mammalia > Chiroptera > Megadermatidae > Lyroderma > Lyroderma lyra. The sequence goes on from PVJL010003973.1 coordinate 116,574, forward strand.
CCTGGAGGTTTTTACATTCTCTTCTTGTCTTAACAGGACGTGAGGGTCATTAACTACACTCATTCGTCACCAGTTAAGATTAATTTACTCAGTTCCTCCCTGCAGATGTTAATGGTGTGTCATGTGCCCAGTATGGGGCTGGGTGCTGAGACCGTCACCACAGATAAAGTGTCGTGTGTGCGGCTCCCAGTAGGACACAGAGCAGCAGCACTTACAGCACTGTAGAAGCGGGATTGAGTCGGGCAAGTCTTCAGATAGGGCGTTACCTCTGAGGTCAAGTTCATCCCCACATCCAAAGTGAGGGAGTGCTTAGGAGGAGAGTGAGCAGAGGCCGAGTCCTGGGAGGAGCCATGTGTGTCAGGGCTCCAGGCTGTGGTGTTCTGTCACAGCCTTCCCCTGTCCAGTTCCTTGGGGACAGATGTCATTTGACAACTCTTGACTTTCCTTTGGTTTTAAGATATTTATGTGTCGTACGTCCTAAGTATGAAATGACTGCAGGCGGCCTCCGGGGCGGCGTTGCGACCTCGTACCGTGCTGTTCTGACGGCAGTGCAGGCGCGTGTTCAGCGCGGTGGGGTCAGCGACGTCTCTACGCGGCCTCATGGCAGCTCAAGCCTGCTTTTCCTCCAGATGAGTTTTAAACATGAAACTTTCACTTTTCATTACTTTGTAGGTTTCAGAATTGTGGCCAAGGGGTGATCACCTTCCCAGGTGACTCGGAAGGGATATGAGGGTAGAGATGTAGACAGGCAGCAGGTCATGACGCGGGGTAGATCAGCGACTGAGAAGTCATCCTGTGGGTCACTTGGCGTGGTCGGAAATGCTGTCTGTGGCACGAGGCAAAGGGGGTGGGGAGGGACAGTGGGAGGAGGAGGAGCACTCCTTAAAGACTCAGCATGCCTGTGGGGTGTAGGCTGACTCAGACGGGAAAGGAGAGATGGGGTGCCCGTTAGGTGTTCGCTGCTGCGTGTTGGGAGGTCACGCAGGCTGGGCGGAGCGTGCAGCGGAGGGAGTGAACGCAGTCCGCACTAGGAAAGGCTGTTAATGTCATGCAAAAAGCAAAGGAAACAAAGACAGTAAAGGTCGTCCCCAAATTCAAAGTGAATGGTTAGAACACTGCGGAGGTTCGGGGAGAGGTGGTGAGGATGTCCGGTGTGAAAAGCTGGATAGCGAGCAGCCTCAGCCTGTGAGGTGGACTGTCGGCCGGCTGGTGCCCGGGAGTGGTGGGTGGCCGCGCGGTGCACAGAAGGAGCGTCAGCCTGGGCTTCGCCCGGCCCTGGCAGGAACTGTCTCTCCCTGCTTCTTGCTTAGTTTTCTCACCTTGAACATGATTACATTTCCTTTCTGATTCCTCCTAGCACTGACTTCCAGTGAGTTGAGTTTTACAATATTCAGTTTGAGGTGTTCACGGACCGTCCCTCTCTCCTTACGGGGAGATGTCACGAAGCAGCTGGAAAAGCCGCAGAGGTTTGTCAGGAAGGTTGGGACCTGAGAAGCATGCCTAGCTCTTCCTTGGAGAGATGGCAGCTGAAACCCTGGGTGTGAATATTCGTACACACGGAAAGTCTAGTGTGCGAAGGGATTTGTGGTCAGAGCTTGGGAGGTCAGCCACACAGCATAGTGGATAGAGGCAGAGGCGTGAGCTGGGGAGGACAAGAAGTAAATTTAGAAACAGCAGAGTGGCGGAGAAGTCTACATTTCAGAGGCGAAATGCTGGCCAGCACTGCTGGGTGATAATGAGGTGGTTTCTTTCTTTTTAAAGGAAGAGGGCTTCTCTGTGAGCCTCTTAATTGGCACTGTATTTTCAACGTGCTTGTGTTTACTGGGGTGTCATCAGTTTCTGTTCTTTTTTTTTGTTGTTCAGGCTGCTGGACTCACAAGGTAGCGCATCAGTATTTCCCAGTGTGAGTGCCAGGACAGGTTTTTATTTGAATACAGCCGCTACTCCAAACTGCCGGCTCATTGCAATAGCTGCTGCTATCTTAGTTTCCTGGTCAGTGCCCCGTGTTTACTTTAGAAATGATTTGTTGTTTCTACTGAAATGAGGGAGAGTGAATACTGTTACGAAGGGACAGCCAGGGGAAGAGAACCAGCTACACATTGGTATTAATTACTTACATTAGTTAAATATTTATTGAATGCCTGCCCGGGACTAGGGGAAGGGCTGACTGGTAGCAAAGAAGGAGGGTTATCAGTGAAAAATGAGGAATGACCTAGGAACTCTCTGGATCATTCTCCTAGTCAACTCGATTGCTGCTATTTGGGGGGTTTGAGAATTGATTTTTGCATAGAGCCTTTTCCCAACTAAAGGAATGGGTAGGATGGTCTGGATTCTTCTGTCCCAGGTGCTGCAGAGAAGAAACGTGAAAGGTGTTTTGTTATTGCATGGTTATCGTTTCTCTCATTCATTCATTTACTCTGAATTTAGTAAATAGTTTGGGAGAGGCCTCATCATGTATAAAATACATTAAGTACTATAGGGTTAGTAGGTGAGGATTAAATAAAGTCATTACTAAGAACTAGATTAAGCTCACTCTGGTGTACAAAAGTTGTGTACACGAACAGTACACTTAAAAAAATCCTCTGTGCTTATTTACTTTAGATCTGGAGTATTTTCTTTTATTCAGTATAAAAATAAGCAACAGGAAGAAATACCTTTCATATTATTTTTGAAACAGTCATAAGAAGGATAAAATTGAAAAAGCGATTATCATCCTTGTGATGTTTTTCACTGGCAGTGTTTGTAGACGTAGTTGACTAGTGAATTTGGTAGCGATAGATATTAGATACAATATTTTGAAGTCCTGTCCTGGCTCTAAGAGGGCGACACTTCTGGACAGTTAAATGTCTTCAGTGGGATTGCGACGTCAGGTGTGTCGTGGAATGATCCAGCGGTCTTTCTGCAAATGCCCACAGAACGCAGTGTGCTGAGCGCTGTCCCCGGTCCTGAGGGGCAACAACGGGTCAGATAACGTGTGGGGTCATGGTCACGGGCGGGATCGCGGTCTCAAGACACTTACGTGCGGTTAAAGGACATGGCGTGTTGAAGTTGATGGAGTTTGCGGTGTTTGGGACGTGCTCCCTGTACCTACAGTTTTTACTGTTCTCCCTGAGGTTTCTCGCTCACTGTGTTTCATATTCTCTCCGTATGGCTTCTCTAGTGTGAGTATTTTCCAAAACAGGTTACTTTACATTACTGGTCAAGATTCGAACGCAGGAAATGCCCGTCCTTTTTGAAATACAAGCACTGTGACAAGTCCTGTAACCCTTTCCCACTGATACTGGGGCTTTCCCTTTGTCCCGGATTGGACAGAGCGAAGCACTCTTCTCCGTGTGTTTGGTCCTTCTGGGAACTGGCTCTTGCCTTTCGCAAAGGCCCGTGTCTGCCTGAACCTGCACTCACTTCCTGGAGGGCTGCGTCAGCTGCTCCTTGAGCTTTGCTGTCATTGGTAGGTTTTCTGACCTTGCCCTTTAGTGGGCTCATGTCTGACATTGGTTGCATGTAATGGAGTTGGAGCATTTCCGTCTACTGTACTTCAGACCTGTGGCAACTTTGACCTTTGACTAAAATTATTGTTAGTCTATAAACGTGTTCCCTTTTCACTGTTCTCCAAAGCGTCCTTCAAGACTACAGGACAAATGATGGTTGGGTCAAAAGCGCTCCCAGTGTGAGCACAGCAGAAGGAATGCTGTAAGTGGGTGCTTGGGTCAGTTCATAAAATGACATCACAAGGAGGGATAAGCCAGAAATACTTCATTAGGAGTCACTCTCTGATCTTTGTTCAACAATGTCCTAGGTTTGTTTTCCTGACTAACTTACTCATTAATCTGTTTACATTATAAAAAGTCTTACATTTCAATCTTCATTATGGGATATAACATCTCTCATTTTCCTTTTTACTGTACTACCTCTTTATGAGGTTGAATGGACTATATCCGATGAATGATTTTCTGGATGGCCTATAGGGCAGTCTTATATGCTGACATATTTTTTTCTATACGTAGAAGACAGAAACAAATGGTGCTGCTTTTTTTGCACAGTGAAAATTCCTAACAACCAATATAAGTATCTAGAATCATTGCATTTTTTTTTGTTATTGACTTAGCAATTCACGCAAACTAGTGAAAATTTCAGATTTTGAGTCAATGGAAGTGAAACAGTATAATCATTAAACTTATTCAGAAGGGAGTGGACTACTCACTGAGTCATAGTTCTAAGTTTCCTGTAATTGAGGCAGAACATACCCATGTTACAGTGTAATTCAGGGGAGCTGTTTGTGGCGTGGTGCGTGCCCTTGTTACCACACAGTTCAGGGGGATTGTTCATGGCCTCACGTATGTCTTTCTTACAGTGTAATTCTGGGGAGTCATTCGGGGTGTCATGTTGCTTGAGTGAGCTATCTGGTTTTGTGATCCAACAACTCTTAAGGTGGTCAGTCCATGAGGTTTTCCTAGGTTAAGTTTATCACGTTTCCCTCAAGTCAACCAGAATGGTTCACCTACTTCCAATAAGTGAACAAAACCAATCCTGTCTTCATTTCTTGGTGGGAAATTTCTAATCCCACTGAGGCTAAAGCCAGGTATGGAGTGCAGACACTTCTTTGTTACTAATCAGGAGGAGTAATGACGTCAGGAAATTTTGATATTCTGTGTTTTGGAAAGATAAGCGTCCGAAGCACTACTGATTGGTTTTCGAGTCCACCGGCTCCTGCCCTGCTTGCACCAGGCAGCCTTTATTCCTGGCGGTCAGAAGTTTGTTGCCTGTACTCTTGCGTGAGAGGAGTTGTAGATGAGTGACCTTCCATTGTGCGTGTGTAGGGCATCGCCTGGGGGGGGGGCTGGTGCCCAGCGCCCGCTTCTTGTCTCTGTGATCCCTGGATCCCGGCCATTTTGGGGCTGGTGACCAAGGATCACCACGGTGGAGTGGAGTAGGTACTAGATCCTGCAGCCTGGAGAACGGGCAAGATCACTGAGTCTGAATCTCTCATTTCATAGACACAGATGCTAAGTCTCAAGGCCGTAACACAGGGAAATGATCACTGACAAAGAAACCCAGGTGGTTAGTGCTGGGCGGGGGTCCCAGCCTGGTCCCAGCCCTGTCCCAGCCCTGCGGACGCTCCCTTCAGACTTTCCCATTTAGCTGCATTTGAGTGGAGATCTGCACTGTTTGAGAACTAACTTAAATCTACACAGTGAAGCCATTTTGCGGACATCTAATGGGAACGAACAGAACAACTTCAGGTGTGAAAACATTCTTAGTCTTGTTGGGTTTACTCGTGCAGCTGTCTTGTGTTTCCAAAGCAGGGTTTGCTTTGTGTAGTTTGTTCTTCCGCTTCTGTTTAAGGACAGAGTAAGAACACTACTCTGAAAAGCTCTTTCCTAGCCTTTGGACGTGGTGCTAGGGACCCAGGTCCTGTCTGTGGGCGTGGACATTCCTTCTGAGAGAAGCAGTGCTTGTTAACTGTCACGAGTGGGAGATGACTGTCTTTCTCGCAGCCACTGTTGGAGCAGTTCCTGCTTCCTAGCTCAGGAAAACCAGCCACTGAAGAAGGCGTGTGGATGCTGGTGGTCCAGCTACCCTCGGAAGCGGGTTCACTTGGTGGGCACCAGTCCCATCACCCTTGAGTGACAGTCAAGAACCGATGGCAGAATGCATTGTCATTCTCACAGAATTTCCCTTAATTCATAGCAGGCATTCTTATTTTGTTTTAAGTGTGAATTACTCTTTATTTAAATGATCGCTCTGTTTTTACTAAGTGAATGAAAAGCAGTCCTGTGGGGTAGTTTTCTTTACCTTCACAGTGTTCACTGTTCTCCACTTGCTTTTAAGTCATTGTTTTTACTTAAAGAAAAATCTGTGTCTTTGCACCATGCTACATTTTGAAATGTATTCAATATGTAAAGTGGGCAGTTTTGAAACCCACAGCATAATTAAATGGGTTTAATTTTCTATACTCTTCATATGTGGATCAATCCAAACATTGAAACAGTTCCTCAGTTGAACAAGATTTACAATCTTCAATTTAAATGTGGGAGTTACATATTGGCTTAGGGTTTTATTCAATACATTTTTCTGTTGCAGGTAAAAAATGTTTAACTGTTAAATTATCAATTAAAATACTAGTTTTTATCTCTGTGACTCTTTTATAAGATATAATAAGCAAGGTAATTTAAAGTTACCTCATGTAGTTTTAAATTAGTGCATTAGAAAAGTCTTTATGCACTTCATTAGCTATGGAAAAATTGAAATGTGCAATAATTGTAAATTACAGTATGTAATACTTGCTCAAACCTCTTTCTATACTGAGCACTCTTAACAAATTGAACCACTTTTAGCAACATTAAATCATTCATCGAGTACCTGGGAACAGAAACTTAATGTTATTCAAATTCTTTCATTGTAAGATCTTTTTATTCATAAAGTAACCACATCTGATTTCTTAAAAATGTTATTGCCACTCCATTTTCTCTGCCTTTCATCATTAGAATAAGAAAAGCTATATAAAGAAAAATGCGAAAATCTAGGATGCTCTTATTTCCGCTCAAGAAGTGTGACGTCTGAGAAGCGTCCCTTCCAGCAGCGCGCGCTGCGTGGTGAGCCGCGGCGAGCCGGTCTCGGTGACACGCGAATGTCTTTTGTCACCTCCAGTCCTGTCACCGCTTGGGAGCCCGGACTGTGGGAACGCAGCTGTGCTGCTTTGCTGCAGGTCAGCTTTCATGGGCAATTAGTGTCGTAACGGGACTTTGGTCACAAGTTGTCCTAAGTGTTTACCATAAAGACCTCATCCTGGGGTCGATCCGCAGCGTCCCGGGAGCTTTATCTTTCGTGAAGCCTTTCACGTTAGCCTTTTCTTTGAGACAAGCCAAGCCAGGGCTGCCTGCTCTGCGCCTGCGTCACTTTTTGTGGGAAGCCTTAGGCCCTTCAGATTTACTGGCTGTGTTTTCCCCTCTTTGCTCATCTCGTCCGCTCCTGTCCCCTCTTGTGGCTGTCACAGGGCCCACGTCGGTTTATTCTCCTGACGAGAACTGAAGGCACTGTCTTTCTGCTGTTGGGCTCTGTGTCAGTCTCCACAAGGCGGCCTTGCCTGATGCCACACGAGGTGACTGGTTCCCGCAGCCCGCAGAAGTCAACCAATAAATCTTCAACGTCACTTCGCTGACTGCCGCTCGGTGGTGCTTGTTGCCCCCGTCTCACCATGGCAATGCACTGTTTAAAACCAGGTGCCCCCCGACGTGCAGTGGTGCAGGGATGACGCTTGGCCCCGGACTGCCACGAGGGACCCCTGCAAACCTCGGGCGTGGCAGTGCGTGTCAGTTCTGTTTCACCATTTTTGGGGCATTCTGTTTCAGAAAGTTGTTTCTGTGCATGGTTACAGAAGAAAAAAATGTATCTTTGGTAGGCTAGTTTTCTTCTCTACAGACACTTACGGTTCTATAGATGGTTTTAATTTAAAAAGAGACTGCAATTTGTTGATATTTTCACATATTCATGAATGATATTTTC
>PVJL010003973.1:124176-142536 GCA_004026885.1 Lyroderma lyra
TTTTTTTTTTTTTTTTTTTTTTTTTTTTTTTTTTTTTTTTTTTTTTTTTTTTTTTTTTTTATGTTTGCCATCTTTTTGGGACAGAATAAAAGTCCATACAAGCACACACATTTATGTGTCAATGTAACATGCATATCTGTATTCATTTACCCTTGTAATACTCCTTCAAGTAAATTTTCTTTATTTAAAATCAATAATTCCTTAGTAGGCAGAGATTTCAGCTTATAAAAGGCCCTGGATTGTATAGATTGAAGGGAAACATGACTTTGGGTGTCCCAGGTTGACAGGTACAAACGGAGTTGGCATTTAGTTCTGCTCTTTGGTGAAGTTCAGGAATCTCAGTGAAACGAGCATCTCACTATTGTTTTCTTTTGGGGGGGATCATTTCTAAGATACTGTGTATCATTTTTTTTCTAGCATAGGAATGATCTGTTTTTCTCTCATAAATTTTCATAAGTGAGTATTGAATATATTGTCCTTCACACGTTGACCAGGTCCAGTGATAGGACATTAGTTGATGTGACATTAATATTTCTCTTTAGCAACTAGCAACCACAACTGTGTTTTCCATTAGTCACTTTTATAAATTTTAAAATCAGTCATGTTTAGGGAAAATACTACAGATTTTTAAAAATAATCTGGGTTTTCTGTGATCCAGGTCTTTAAATTTGTATTTGTTTTGGTGCCTCACACTTTTAACTCCAAGGTTTATGTTGTGTAGAATATTTTCCACACCCTACTCTATTTTTATTCTGTGCCTGCTAGCTAATGCAGTTAAGATGGGCCATTGGGCCTTCTTTTAGTTTAGTAAATACACTAGCTTAAAATGGATACGTGCTAAAGGAGAAGATAATTCATTTCGGTTGTGAGAACTGTAAGCCATGATAAATGATATTCCTTCACAAAATTCCCCATCTCTGAGACAGTATTAGTTTTTACTTTAATTACCGGCCGCCGTAATGTTTCCTATCCATAACTGTCGGCGGAATAGACTGCTCCTGAGCAGAGGGTACGGCCTGTTTACTCAACCGTTTCGAAGAGGGCCCAAGTTCTCCCAAGTCTGAACTGCTGCACGGGAGAGCGTCCTTCATTTAAATATCTAAATATTAATGTTTCACTGTACAGGCAGGAAACTTCAATGTCATTTTAAGGATATGCAACTTTACCCGAGAGTCATTGTCCGTTACAAACTTTGGGGCCTTGTCTTGAATCTTTATGTAATTTGGAGGGAATACAGCCTTGCGGCCATTTTGGAAACTTGGAGTGTTTTCACCTTTTTATTTTATTTTTTCCCCCATTTTAAAAACAACAACAGAAAAGCTGTTGTCAAGGGTGGCTCTCTCAAAAATGGCTTAGTTGACATTAGCTGAAAATGAGCAGAACGACACTAACTACTAATTGATTACAGTAATTACCAGTCTTTGGCTAGTTTGTATTGGCAAACTCTATGTACTCCTGGAATAAATGTGAACTTGCAGAATGCAAGGAAAAGGTCACTCTCATTTGCATGATAGGCTTCATTAGAATATGCTAAGGACGAGACCTAGTGTTTTATGACTTCAGGTGATGAATAGCTACCATATTACTCTGCTAGATGAAAGCATGTTTCATTCACCTTAATTTACATGCTTTTTTAAAAATTCCATGAAAAACCTTTTAGGGTATGGCGATAGAAGAGCTTATTGTGCTTTGAACTGAATTATTTTATGTGCGAATGAATATGCTTTTTCAAATAGCAAAAAAATTTTAGGTAGAATAATTTTGAAGGATATTTTTAATGCTAGGATTATTATTATTATGAAGACTTCTCTATGTTAGATCTTCTAGTATTATAACTTTTGTCAGTCCTAAAAGAAAATGCTTTTTTAGTGATTGTTTGGATAAAACATAGGTTAACTCGCCAGAGCTTTAATTTCAGATGTTAGCTTAACGGCTTTATAGTATGCTGTAGACTTATTACCTAGCGAGCTTTATTGAATCCTAGAATACATTGATTTTCACTTTAAAATAATGCAATTTCATCACTTCATTAATTTTTTCCTTTTAACATTTATGCTTAATTAGTACTATTTCTGTACTGAGATTTTTTTCGAAATACAAAGTTTAAGTATAGCTGTTACATAAGGCCTACTTCTACTGAAAACCAGGACACGCAGGGTGCCTCTGTCAGTTTTTGTGGCATTTGTTTAGTGCCCAAGTTGTGGGGGTTATGTAGAAATAAAAATAAGAATAATTCTCTACAACCTATCTAAATACATAGTTTTAAAGTCAAGAATTGTGTTTCCCATTAGACGAACGTCCTCATTTCTGGTCTCTGATCATATAGTGATGGCTCCTATTAGCTGTCATTACCTTATCTTCTCATTACCAGAGAAGAATGCTCTTGGCCTCTGGAAGCGTCTTTATGAGCGGTATCAGCTCCTAATTAGCAGTGACTGTAATCTGTTGGAACACAGGGTTAACACGTCGTAGATATGCTGCTATGATAAAGTTTCTTGGTCTTTGAGAAGCCATTCCTGCTAGTAAGACTATGTAGAGAATGAAAAAGTGGACAGTTTTTTCTTTTATCAAATGTGGGTTTGTAATAAAATTGTACAATGAGCTTGCACAAGCTTTTTGAAATATCATTCCTGCCACTGAATAGGTCTGTAATTTATTTATTCGGGAATGTTGGAGGCATTTTTGATTTATTTGTTTTTAGAGAAGTTTTGTTAAGGGAGATAATGAGGAGAGCTGGTGTTAATCATTTACTGTGCAACTCCAAAGAATGGAAATTTTGCATATCTTTAACACTGTTGGGGAAAATAAATTCACTCAATGCTAATGATCTGTTGGTATAATTTTTAAAACTACTATCTTACTCTGAGATATGCAGTATACTCTTGTGTTTTCTTAAAAGCTAAACTAATCAATACGTAATTATACATTTATATGTACATATGTATTAAGCAATCATGATTATTTGTTATCTGTAAAGATGAAAAATTAATTTGTTGTTAGTGAGTGCCGTAGGTGACGACTAAGTCGGAGGCTTAGAACCACGCAGCTGACTTTCTGCAGGTTCGGGGCCTAAGTCAGACTCAGTACCACTGGGCCCAGACCAGGGTGTATGTAGGGCCACCCTCTCCTGTGGCCGCTGGCAGTCCCCAGTCGTGGCCCCGGCACATCAGCCCCTGGTTCCTGGTTCCTGCTCGTTCCCCTTCTGTCTGTCACACTTCTGTCTGCCTCCCTTTGAAGGACACTTGAGACTGTGCCAGGGGCCCACTGGAGTAGCCGTGGTAAATCTTCCCATCTTTAGATCCTTATCCCGGTCAGATGTGCAAAGACCTCTTTTCATCCTAGGTAACACTTACAGGCTCAGGGATTAGGACCTGCTGTCCTTGGGGGTGACCACTCTGTTCTCTGTGATGCGTACCTGCACTTCTTCTAGGTCTTACTTACCCACCAGCCATTTTTTCCCTTGCAGGTTCAGGCCAGATAACTAAGAAGATACTGGACAAGCCCTTGACTTTCACCAGTGTGGGGGAGTGTAGTGACTGGAGCAGGACAGCTTCACTTGTACCTGCGTCTAGTTGCAAGGTTGGGGTTCAGGGGCAATGGATAGCAATTTGGGGGAGAGAGGCTTTCAGGAAATTGACCCAGGTGTCCCCCTTCTATTGACATCTTACCTCTTCTTCTGGTCCCTGAGGTTTCAACCACAGACAGGCCTTGCGCTTTCCCCGCCGGGCGGTGGAAGTTACTACAGCAGAGACTGGGGCCCACCCCCCTCTCAGTACCAGTGCTGAAGTGTTAACCCAGTGAGGTGTCTTGGGCCTCTGTCATGTTGTGCAGTGCTAATTATTGCTGGGGTTCTGCAGCCAGCTCTGTAAGTGTCCGCTGCTGTCACCCACTCTGCCGGTGGACGGACGCTGGTGGAGAGCCACTCCCTTTTCTTACTGAAAAGGAATCACGTTGATGAAAGGATGGCTGTCTGTGTGGAGTCTGAAAACCAGGAAGCCGAGAAACAAGAGTTTGTGGAACATTTGTGGGACAGAGCAGGGAGGAGAACCCCCATCCTGCTCAGCTCTGCTACCATGATAAGTCAGGGCCCATCCCCGGGTGCCCGGGAGCCCTCCTGCAGGGAGAAGAACCCTCCATCCTGGTCAGCTCTGCTACCATGTTAAGTCAGGGCTCTTCCCTGGGTCCCTGAGAGTTTGCCTGCTCATTGTGGCTTCGCTTCCTGTGATCTTCTCAGTAGGTGACAGATTATGCTGATCAGTCAGTGTAAGCATTCTTGTTTATTTAGTATATTTTATGATTTTTATCTACATATAATAGTATCCTGATTTTTTCTTCTTTTTAAAATAATTTTGGTTGTATTTATTGATTTGGTCATAGCATGAAGTCAGATTTTTGGGACCCCAGAATTGAAAATAAGTTCTTGGATTTGAGATTTTCTTTATGTTGACTTTATCTTGAAGTTCAGTAATTTATATCAGATAAAAATCTGCCATGTGTCACACTCATTTTCCATAATGATCTGTACATTTCAAATGAGAGCAGTTTCCCCTGGTTGCGGACAGACTCCCTTAAGTCTAGGTGACAGTGCAGAGTCCCCCGGCATGAGAACCTCTGTGCTGTCAGGAATGAGGCTGCGGGCCCCGTGGAGGTGCTTCCCAGGATCTGCGGTTCGCTCCGAGTCAGTGCCTGCGGGATGTTAGCTCTCTCCTAGCACAGAATTGCAGGCGAGAGCCTGGCACGAGGAAACATTTTCAGAGGGAAAGTGGTCTTGCCCTGTCTGAAACTCGGCACCGAGTGGGAAAGCTGAGATGGCACGTAGAGAACTCCTGAGATACTTTTTAATTGTGATTACGTTGTGCGACAGTTTTTAATGTATTTATATCTTTAGCTCATTAGCTGTGTGTGGTAATCAAAGCTTTGCTTTTTGTTCTTCATCTTTTCTACTCTGTGTGTGTGTGTTTTTTAAATCAGAGAACAAAGTTGGGAGACTTAAAATAGTTTAAGAGAAATGAGAGTACTCCCGGAGAGTGTGTTTTGATGCAGGAGCTGTTGCAGAAGGCAATCCCTATCTTCCCCCGTTACTGTAACATTTAAGAGCACATATCCCCTTCGTGCCAAAGGAGAATACTGTTTAGAAATTTACAGTCTGAAAGAACTGCGAAGTATGTGTCCTTCTTAAATGTACAGTGAAAAATAATTAGAGATGAGGTCAGTACCCTAATTAGGTTGAGACACATGAAATTGCCAACTTTGACTGCCTTTTTTCTATAAAAATCCTAATTTTTAGTTCAACCTAATATTTTTCTGATAGCCTGAATCATGCTTTGTTCTGTTTTGAATATTAGCTGATAATAGCATTCAACTCTGCTTTTTGCTGTTTTGTTTAAAGTAAACTCAGAGCTCAGAAGTGAAAATGACCATTTTGTAACTTCTTCAATATTATTTTGGGAACAGTGATGGGGTGTTTAAATGTTTTTTTCCTCTTGCGTTTCTTTCTTGTGGAATATAGCTACAGCAGCTCACGGTGTCTGTCCTCACTGATTTTCCTACTCTAGTAGCAGACAAGCTCTGTCCTGCTGTCTTGCTGTCTTGTCTGGTTAGCCTCTGTTTCTAGCTCCGAAGGGCTGTGGTTTGTATAAAAGAATAACGTGGTTGCCCTATTCATAGTACGTCTTCAGTGTTGTTTATGGCTGAACTTTGAATAATTACAGGCATTGAGGCCAGGTAGGACCCGTATTTCAATTGTTCAGAAAATAGACAAGGGAACATCGCATAAGGAGACAAGGATGGGTACCTAGAAGAGGATGGATTCAGGACACTGGCAGGCAGGGCTAGGTGACCAGATGGTGTGAGGATGAGTGCAGGGGTGCAGACTGACTTTACTGTGTCACTTGGATGACTACGTTGAAGGTGGTGGTCTAGTCACCGAGCTAGAGCGCGGAAGACGCAGCAGGTTACAGGGACCAGGGATCGCAGTGTGGGCGGGAAGAGGACGCATGCAGTTTCCATTGTGCTGAATGTAAAGTGACTGGGGGTCATTCAGGTGGAGATCATGTAGTGGGCGTCTGGAACCAAGACTTCTGTGCTTGACAGAGATGTGTGTGTATTGCTTGTATGTGTGCACAAGTGAGAGTGTATTTAAGCTCTGTCCTTCACATGGTTGCTGCAAGTGTGGAAGTGAGCAATCGGACCAGATAGAAAAACCTATTTAAAAAATGGTAGCACTAATTTTCTTTTATCTTTGATACTCAAGTAGACGGGACATGAGTGGGGTTGGTCGGGATTTATCTTGTATTAGGGGCAGGTGTGTGTGTGTGTGTGTGTGTGTGTGTGTGTGTGTGTCTGCACAATAACCCAGTTCTCTTTTAATGTTTGGTTCTTTAATTACCTGTAAGATAATGTGATATTAATGTGAAGCTTTGTATTTTTAAACTAGGAGATTCTCTGTGTGTTTTTAAATTACTAAATCAGATAAGGACCACTGTAGGGTTCATTTGAAGTAACATATTTTTCCATGTATAAGATGATACTTTTGTCTAAAATTGTTAGACGAAAAATTGGGAGTCATCTTAAACACAGGAGTAACTGGTTGATAATAATTTCTTAATGTTGACTTATAAAAGTAGAGGTCTTCTTAAGCATGTGGGTGTCTTATACACAGAAAAATATGGTATATAATACCACCTTTTAGGATAGAAAGAAATTTTACTAAACTACTTCTGCCTTTATCTGGAACATTTTGTTTTCTTAGATGTTTATATTATATTTCTTAGATGTGCCTATTGCCTCTAAAAGAATACGTACATTATGATTTGTTACCTGGTTTTTGCTTTGTCAGACACATACTTTTTTCCTATTTTATCATTTTTGAAATTGCAGTGTTTAGAGTTAATTGGGGCATTCGTTTGGTGGTGTTTTTTCATCCTTTAGAAAAGGTGTTAATCAATTGTGTATCTCAAAATCAATACTCAGAATCAGAATCCATTAAATACTGTACATTAAATTATTATAATGCAATACAAGGCATTTACTGTTGTCATAGGCTCCTTTGATTATTAGTTGATTTCAATTTTGGCTTTCCAGTTATTTTATGGTAGAGAGCTTAGTGTTTAACCTGTGGTGGAAACACTGACTTTCCTGACCTTCAGGCAGTAGATTAATACCGGGAATTTATTAATGAACTCGTTATTCCTCCGGAAGTCTCCATTTTATCTATTGCCTGCTTAGGGAAATGATCCCCAGTTGTTAATGATCTGATTTTCCTTAAGCACTGAGCTTCCCCAGTGGTTTCGATGTCCCCAGGGCTCGCATTGTGAGGTGGCACACACTGCGTGTGGGAGGACGGGGCATGGGGGGTGGGATGGGGCCCTCACCTGCCCCAGGGCCAGAGCCAGCTTTTCTCCGTGCGAGTCCAGGATTACTGTGGACTCTCCACCTGCACAATCAATACGGTGAACTTTGTAGCTCATTTTGATGCCTTTTTTTTTTTTTTAAACAGCATGAGACTGTTGGCAAGGATATCAAGAAGAATTTACTTGCCTGTATTTATTAGATTTTTCAGATGAATTAAGACTAATTATAGTCTTTTTGAAAATTAATAAAAATCTTATAAAATTATAGCATAATCTTACCATACAGTGATAATCAGGGTGAATTTTTAGTTGCATATATTCATTTACTTATTTATTTATCGAATTATCTACTTTTGTCTTCATTTATATTTGACATGAAGTTGAAAAACCAATTATTTTTCCAAATAATTCTAAAATGTTTCTGTTTTGTTCTCTTTCACTAAAACGTGATATGTAGACATAGTCTTTGTTGTTGATATCTAACTGTCCCCAGCACGCACTCATTTCCCGGGGGGAGTGTTCATACAGAATACAGTCAGTGCACATTGAAGAGTGTATTTGCCTGAGAGAAGGCCCGTGTGTGAAACTCAGCACATTATTTTCTCACACTTGCTTGATTGATATGAAGTCACATGTCATAAAGTACAGCCAGTGAGTGTTGCTCCTGTACTTGTTTAGACTTAGGTTCTACAAACTATAAGCTTGGCATGTTATTAAATTGCTAAAGGAAACTATGAGGGGAGACCCCCAAAAAACCCAACTTTATTTATAAAATATTGTGCATTTTTTCTCACGTGTTTAAATTTTAGTCACCTTCGCAGTACTCTCTGTTTGATGCAATATTCCTATTGAGACGCTTTTTCCAACAGTTTTTGAACTTGTCGATTGTGATGCTTTGTAGTGCTTCTGCCATTTTTCGTTTCACCTCTTCCACAGCTGCAAAGTGTTTCCCTTTGAGGACTTTTTCCAGTGGGGAAACAAAAAAAAAGTTACTTGGGGCGAGATCGGGTGAATAGACAGGATGAGGCACGGGGGCCGTGCCGTTTTTGGTCAACAGTTGTTGAACCCTCAGCGCGGTGTGGGCAGGTGCGTGGTCACGCCGCACGTCGTTCATGTAAATCACCCCTCATGAAATGGGCAAACGCGTTGTATCGAAAGAGTCTCCAAAAATTTCACTGAAGCCGAATGCAGCCTCTCACACAACGCCAGCTGGTGCACGGATGCAGATGGGTTCCTAGAACACTCATCTAGCAGGGGAAGCCTGTGCTACAAGGGGCCCACCCCCAGAAGATCGTTCCGTTGTTTTGGGGTCACCCCCCTCCTTTTGTGTCTAGGCTCAATAGAATTTTAGAAAGCTCTTCTGCCTGATATACATGGCATGTATGTATATGTCTTCTTACTCATAATTAGTCCTAAATGCAGTTAAAACAGGAATACACAGGAATATCTCTTCTCATGTTAATCTTTTGATTATCCTTATTTTAAAAAATTTCCTTGTTGATTTAAAAAGATATGATATAATGTATTGCCTATAAGATTGAAAGATGCACAAAGATTGAAAGTACAGGGATGGAAAAAGATTATTTGATGAAGATAGAAATAAAGAGCAGGCGTAGCAGTACCAGGGAAAACAGACTTTAAAACAAAGGCTGTCCTAGAGACAAGGACCCAGTCATCCCATTCTGGGTTTTCATCTGAAGAAACCCAAAACCCTACTTGGAGGGGATCTGTGCATCCATATGTTCATTTCAGTGTTATTTACAGTGGCCAAGACGTGGAGACAGCCTGGGCGTCCGTAATGGAAGAATGGGGACAGGAGAAGGGGAACATGTACACGAACACAATGGAACATTGCTCAGCTATAGAAGGAATGAAATCCCACTCTCTGCAACAGCGCGGGTAGACCTGGAGTGCATTGTGCTGAGTGGAGTGAGTCGGGGAAAGACAAATGTCATGGTTTGTGGCACCTAGAGAACCAAGCAAACGCACTTGGAAACCAGTGAACAAAATAGAAACTCATAGCTATGGAGAGCACTTTAGTGGTTGCCAGATGGGAAGGGGTCTGGGGGGATGGCTGAAGGGAGGGAAGGGATTAAGAAGTATAAATTGTAGTTACAGAGCAGTCACGGTGATGTGAAGTACAACATGGGGAATACAGTCAGTCATATTGTAATAACGCGGTATCGTGTCAGGTGGGTACTAGACTTATCAGGGTGATCACTTTGTAAGTTATGTAAATGTCTAATCACCATACACTTGAGACTGATATAATATTGTATGCCAGCTATAATTGAAAATAAAAAAAAATTATTAAAAAGGATATATGGAAATTAGTTTTTACCCATTTATAAATTAATGACATATTTTTTAGTTAATAATTACTTTTAAAATTTTATGTACTCAGGGATGCTGTCCAGAGCGCTTCTAAGAAAGTTTCGTATGTCAAGGGTCCGATCTTGTTAGCTTTCATAACAAGAGCCAGCCCCTTGGTCACTGCTGGGCAGTTAAGTTTGAGTGCTGTTGGCTACACAAGTTCAGGGCCAGGGCCCGGCTCTGAGCGTCATTATAGTTCAGTTTATCATGTCTTTCAACTACAATATCAATATTTTTGGATACAGTAGACTGTATTTCTTTTGCTGGGTTCTTGAGATTTTGCCAGTTGCTTGAGAGTGCCAGTTGCTTTGAGTTCTGGTTAATGGAGAGTCTGCCTACATTTATCTGGCATCTACCAGTCCCCATGAGTGCCACCTAACCGAGAGTCTCCTGTATTAACCATCAGTGGATGTTTCATATGAAACTGAGAAAAGTAGAACACACCTGCTCTGAGGAGACAGTAAGGTGAACAGCCACTGCATATATGAGATAAATGCCTCTATTTTTCACATCATGTGGCTGGATACTTTCTGGATAGTACACATATATTTGTAGGTAGAATTTTAAAATAAATTTTATTGATGTTTATTAGCTGCTAACATTGCAGAATTTGTCAAAAATTTGCCACTTGGAGTGCTACTGATTAAATATTTAAATGTTCTGTTTTTTAGCCTTACAATAACTTTCAGGCATTAGAAAATTAAAATGTTACTTGGTGATTTTGGAATATTTAAAAAAAAAAGAAAAAAAAATATATATATATATATATAAACTATGTTGAACTATTTTAATGCTGTGAAAAGTTTCTTAGGTTAAACGTTAAATCAGGCATGAATCAATGTTTATAAATAATAAAATTATACTCAGCAATTTTCACAGAGTAATTTATAAGAGTTGGTCATTTGCAGTGTTGCTAACATTTTAAAAATCGTCTCAAATTTTTCGCTCTACAAAAAGTAGTCAACATTTTGATGACTTCTATGTGTTTGGTCAACAATGATCACAAAAAGGTTATGTAGTCTTTTGGTATTCATGACATTAATATTTGAATAGCTTTTCGATTATCAAAATCACACATGACAGATTTAGTTTAAAATCAGCTGACGTGTCATTACTGAATTTTTTTTAATTCAAGAAAGATTAAAAAACAACTGAAAGTTTTAACTTAAAATAGTTTATTGTGAATACAAATAAGATTTTGCTTTTGCTTTGATTTTATCCCTTTTACTTTAAAAGCTAAAGGAAAAAATTCTTCCTCTGGCTTTCAATCTATAGAGAATGAAAGAATTTTAATTTTATGGCAGTAATCATAAACAGTACATTAGGTTTTCTATAATAACATGTACCATTAAAAAGCTTCATTATGGCTGTGTCTTACGATCTTTACATCGGACTGAGGAAGAAAGAACATTATTACGCACGAGAATCTCATGGATTTTTACCTGTTGTGGGTCCTGAATGCAGTGGGGTAGTGCAGTCACTTCTGCACTGGCTGACAGACAGCCCTGTGTCACTGCATTATCACTTCATGTGACTGGAAGTGCTCCCTGACGCCAGCCTGTGTGGCGCGGTCCTAGATGAGGTCTTCATGGGTGCTGACCATCAAAAGTTCATCAGTGTAATGAGGCGAGGAGAGAGCGTGGTGCTCATGGGCAGAGCGTAGCACCAAGGAGTGTGAACTGGCTCCAGCTGTGACAATAAAACAGCAGGTGGCTGCCGTCATTAGGGGTGGCAGATGAGGCAGGGGACTAGCATGCAGCCCACAAAACTCTCATTTGTTAGCCATCGCCACTGTACCATGCAAAATAGCTTCCATCTCAGTCAATTTTACTTTGCAAAATATTACATGGAGCTGTAAGATTGTCCACGCTCGGCGCACACAGGTCTCCTCTCTCCGGCTGTCTCTGGCCTGCTCCGTCTCACCTTCACTCACCATCCTTACTTCATCTCACCTTCTTCTTCCCTTTGCCTTCCCTTGTCCCCGAAAGCATGACTTCATAGGCTCACGCTGAGTATGGCCTGTGTTGCCCCAGTAGTGTATTAGAGTGTTTTAAAATGACGTGCTCTGCGGTTACTACTCAGTGTTAGGGCCTCTTTACTTTGTAAATGATGCTAAAACTGAGACACCTTCCTTACAGATTTCATACTTTCCTTGCCATCCCCAGAGAAGAATGTTGAACCTGCAGTGAAAGAAATAGAAGAGAACAAATCAGAGATGCCTGAAAAATTTTCAAGAATTTTATTGTTTGAGGTGCTATACTGCACATTTCAGAATAATTTCATTTTGGAGGTAAATCGTAGCATTGTTTTAATAATAAGTGGGTCCGTGAACATTTTAGCATGTTGTGTTTTAAAGTCCCAACAGTAATCCCACCAAATCTTATTTGGTGAGTAAAACTTCAAATAATGGAGACCATTATTTTTCCTGTAATGCTATAGGGAAAGGAAATTAAATTAGTATGAGAATAGGGAACTGGAGTAAGAAAGCATCTCAGGCCAATTGTAAAAAGTAGACAAGTACAAGATTTTGTCACCTTCTTTTTTTTTTAAAGCAAAACAGACCAGAATTTCTCAAGCAAAGTAAAATATCATTAACATATAATCAGCTCTGTTTATGCTTATTGAAAGAAGAAACAGAACAGATAGTTTAGCATTTCTATTACTCCCACATTTATTAGGTGGAAGAGATTTCTTTTATTTATCTGTTTGTTTTGTTTGCATCAGTGTACACACATGGTTTTTATTAAGTTTTCAAATTCTTTTTATAGTTAGTATGTCTGGTGTTAACATCACCTAGTCTGGTCAGCGGGGGCCAGTTTGTGTTGTCGTTGGGGTTCTTCTGAGACGTGTTTGTCGTTCTTTTGTGTCTGGCACAGCGAGGTGTCCCAGGCCTAGGATCAGCTCTCCTTTTTTCCCCAGGAGTGCTAAATATTTCTAATGAAAAATTGTATGCATTAAACCCAGGTGAATTCACTGGTTTTGAAATTTACTTTCAGTGAACAGATTTCTTTATTTGTTACAGAATTGTTTATTAAAACCTGTTTTCCATTTATGTCTCTGTCCCTAGTAAAAATCAAAATGAACACATTGAGTACCATTTAAAATCTATGCCTTTGTTTTCCAAGTTCTCTGTAATTTGTCCCTGAAAGACCCTTGTAGCCCCACTTGTCTCGCTCCTGCTGTAGCCTTGACACAGACTTGATGGTCCTCAAATGTGTTTACCTTTTTTCATAATTTTCTTCTGCCAGAAATCTTTTCTTTCTCATGGGAAATTCTAGTTGTCTATTCCTTATTTGGAGTAAAAAGTACCTACTTTGTCATTTCCTAATATTTTTGGCCTACCAACATATGAGATACAAAATGCTATTCTAATTAATTGTATCTCCCTTTTTGCAGAGATGTAGAAAGAGAACTTTAGAATGAATACCTCCATGAGTGCTGTGTGGTGTTCTTTTAGAGCAGAGAGAAAGTCATTTACTGATGAACTTGATCTGTCCGTACATAACCTGTTTTCTGTCTCTGTGGATTTGCTTATTCTGGCCTTTTGTGCCTGGCCTCATCATTGTGGCATGTTTTCAAGATTTATCTGTGGTGTAGCATGTATCAGTAATTCATTCCTTTTTATAGTTAAAGAATATTACATTGTATGAAAACAGCACATTGTTTTTATCCATTTATCATTTCCTGGGCATCCGATTGATTTCTGCTTTGGGGCTGTTATGACTAATCCTGCCATGAATATTTGTGCACAACTTTTGTGTGGACATAAGGTTTTCAGTGCCCTTGGCTAAATACTTAGGAGAATTAGTGGGTCATGTGTTCATTGATGTTTAACTATTAATATATTATGTTTCAATCCATGAACATGGGATGTGTTTCAATTTAAGTCTTTAGTTTTTTAAGTGATCTTTTTTTTAGCTTTTATTGTATGTCTTGCGCTTTTCTGTTAAAATTGTTCCTGAGTACATAAAATGTTTTCATAATTTCATTTTTGAGTCATTATTGTTAGTGCATAGCAATACCATCGATTTGTTGTATGTTGATTTTGTTTCCTGCAACATTGCTAGACTTGTTTATTAGTTCTAGTAGTTTTTTGGAGGATTCTTCAGCAACTTCTGCATACAAAGTCATGTCAACTGAGAGTAGAGGTATTTGTACTTATTTCTTTCTAATCTCTATTATTTTTTTATCTTTTTCCTTGCCCAGCCTCTCTGGCCAAAGCCTTTATACAACGTTGAATGTAAGGCTTAATCCTAGCCTTGTTTCTGATGTTAGGCCAATGGGATTCGTCCTTTCCCCATTAAGCACAATATTAGCTGTGATTTTTTTTTTTTTTTTTTTTTTTGGTAGATGGCCTTTAGTGGGTTGAGTATGATCCTGTCAGTACCTAATTTGTTGAGTGTTTCTTTCATGAAGGAATGTTGAATACTGTTACATGCTTTTCCTGCACCTATAGAGATGGCCATGTGGTTTTGTCATTTATTCTAGAAATAGGACATATTATATTCATTGGGTTTTATATATTAAATCAAACTTGCATCCTTAGAATAAGTCCCACTTGGTAAGCAGATTGATCCTTTGCACATGTTGCCGGTTTCAGTTTGTTAGTGATCTGTTGACAAGCAAGGCATCTGCGTTCACAACCGATTGTGTCTTCATCTTGTTTTGGGTTCTGCGCAAGTTGGTCTCTTCCTCAGTTTTGTCAACTGATAGAGTTGGTGGAAGAGTCAGAGAAGGTGGAGGAGGGCCCTCAGATTGTGGAGAGGTTGTTGTTGCCTTAGGACAATCAGGTGGCCCAGGTGATAAACAATACACTAGTTCGTGTGGCTGTTGGTCCTCTTCTGCCCTCTGTCAGCCACACCGGATTCCCTCCTGGTTGTCCCTTACTGGATGCATCCTGCGAACGGGATTCTGGGGAACGTAGTTTGGCCTAGACACATTGTCACATTACGGACCCTATACCCCTTGCAAACTTTTGCACCCGTACACGTGGTCTTAATCTTAAGCATCTCGTCTCTAATAAAACCAGAAAGCATGCTCTGCTTCTGCCCACCATGGTAGACAACCAACCACATACTGACCTGCTCCCCAGAGAGGATATCCAAGCCAACCCTTGTCTGTGGGGGGATTCATTCTTCTAATTCACACCCCTTCTTTGCTGTCTAGACCTTACGTAACGAGTTATAAAAGTAACATTGTTAATACGTCTTATGTTAGACAATGGGATTTAAAAAGGGAAAAATAATCCTGACTTTATTTTTATTTTAAAATTTCTGAGTGTTTTTATTTCAGTTGGCTCACTTAGTTTATTGTATTAGAAATTGTTATAGGAATGTAATTCAGCCAGAACCCTTATTAATTGACACCTCTGCATTTCTCCAATACAGCTATAATTGATGATGATGCTTATCTCCCTGAAGCACTGCATGTATTTGATATGCCTGCCGAATCATTAAATAAAGATTAAATTCTGTTCTATAACATCTTACCATTAAATGCATTCTATTGTGTTATAATTTTTTGCATAATTATATTCCACAAAAGATACTTATTTTAACTCTTGTGTAAATCCTGATACAAGACACAGATTACCCCTAATCTGTACATTTCTTGTAATGGTGCATTTGTGCCAAATGAGCTCAAAAGGAGGTGGTGGCATTTTGAAATCTCAGTTTTTGGCTCTTAAGTAGCTCAGTAAGTGTTGGTTTGGCTAAACATATTGATGTGTATGGCCAGTTTTAACTTCTTTTCATATAAATTGCAACTTGAATATTCCTGTTTACCAAATAATATTTTAAAAGCAATAAATTAAAAAGCTGGTTTCTTTTCCCCCTGAAATTGCTATTAAACTGGAAGTGCTTTCCTGAGTTTTGGAAACAGCACTGTGGACTGCTGGGCGCTTTGCACTGGCAGGTTCTCTACAGCAGCAGCCGAAGCACAGGCCTCACTGAGTGTCGGCTAGTGCATGCAGCCTCCAGCCGACCGTCTGCCTGTCCCTGTGGCCTTAGCGGTCCCCAGTTTCCTCCCAGACAGAACTGAAACCACCGACAGTGCTGTCTCTCATGTTTATTGTATTGCCAATTTACATAAAATACCAGGAAAGGAATTTGAAGACCCATGACCTGTAACAGTGGAAATCCCTTTTTTGGTGAATTTATTGATTGGTGTTTTATTCCCTGACATAAACACCCTTGTGTATTTTAGCTCCTGCACATTTAATCAATAAAGACAATATCAGAATTATATGCTTGGCTAGGAAGAGACTCTTAATTTATTAACAGTAATCGTTTATTGAGACTTGCTGCATTTCATGCGGTATCTGGACAGTTCACTAGAGTCGTCTGTATACTGTCTACAGATACTTTGACCATCACTACACTTCATTCCATAGCACCTCACGTTTCTTATTTGGAAATTAGGGTTAGTCATACCCTGGAGCTGATCATTCCTGGTACACATTTCTACCCTCCCTCACAGGTAGCATCCTCTCACCAAAATGGTGAATTTCCTTAGTACTTCTTTTTCACTCCTGGTGTGGCCCTGTGAGGAGGGGACACTGGGACTCAGAGGCCCGAGCCCGGCGCTGGGCCCAGTGCTGTGCTGTGTCCTCCTGCTGCTGCTCGCCCTGAGGGCAGAGGATATTCCCTAGGGCCTCCAGGGCCCCCGGCACCTGGTGAGCCCTGGCCACACTTCCTGTCCTGCTGCATCTTCACAGCAGCCCCAGGGGGCCCTGGGGGCCTTTTTGGGTCTCTCATTCCGCTGCTCTCACCCCCAGGTCTTGCACCCCAGGCTGTGCTCCCTGCATTTCCCTAGGGGCTGGATGTGTTGTAATTCCTGTTGACCATACTAACACTTCCCAGGATGACAGCTGACAGTGACAGCCCGTCCCAGCATTGTTGAGGTAGCTCTGGGGAAAGGGTTCTGCATGGAAACCTATGGGAAAGGCTTCGGTGAGTGCGGCTTCTGATGAGCGTCTCCTCTGCCCGCCCTCCTCGCTGCCTTCTTCCCTCCTGATAACCATCCTGAGCATGTCTCATGACACGATTTGTTTCGGATTCCTCTTCAAGGTAGCAGTTCATTGGTTGTGGTGATCCTCATTCTGTAGTTTATCACTAATGCATGTGTGTACTAAATTCATTCTTTCCTCCATCCCCCACAGTTTAGGTATCAGTAATTCCATATTGTCTTCCATGCCATTGCTACTAATTGAACCTGGACCACGCCACTGTTCATGGTAGAGCATGGATTGGACCCAGGTTATGGAGTCTGGATTTCAGCACACCTTCTACTGTACTGCTACCTGTGTGGTTTCTTGTACCCAGAAATAAAATACACCTGCATCATTGATTTTCTTATTTTGGCAAATGACTTTTTAGTTCACAAACACAGCAGACACCTGAAATAAGACCAACTGCATGAATTATAATTTATATGAAGGAGAAAAAGAGAATGCTGGAGTGACTGGGGGGCCGCACGTGGGCCCTGGCGGACGCCCCGGTCCAGGCCTGCCTCTGCCTCCACTGGCCACCCTGAGCTTTCCAGACGTCTGGTGGGTTGTGATGAGTCGTGAATGAGTTGGTGCATACACAGCACTCAGAACGGAGCTGGGCGGTCTCCCTCCCCACAAACACACACACACACACACACACACACACACACACACAAACACACACACACACGACGAAAATACCCTCATGTGTGGTTGCTTTCATAATTATTAAGAATGTGGTTAATATTTGGAAGTCTACAATGTAATATTAAGGTCTTTGGGGCATAATATTTATAGTTCTGAGAATACTAATAGTTAGGTTTTTATAGCGTCCCTTATGAAGTGACAGTAGGATTAATTCTGGAAATAAAGGAGTACTGACTTGCTGAATGTCTCTTCTTTCTCTTTTGTGTGGGGCAGGAAATTGGGTGTGTGTGTTTGTGTCACTACCTCACAGTTTCTTATAGGAATATTTATTGCTTATTGCTGTAGCTAACATTTTATAATATCTAAAATCTCACTGTTGGTGGTTTTTCTTTTTTTTCATGTACAAGGAATGCTTCATCTCAGAAGGGTGAGAATTAGAAAAGTTTACATTTTTTTCTGAGTTTTGTTTCTTCATGAAGACTTTTCAATAAATGTAATAGCATTTATTTTCATGGAGAAGCAGAAACATTCAGGAAAATAATAGTTGTAATTTTAAAGTAGTAATGGATTTTTTGTAATTTTAAACGTAGAGATGTTGATAATTTGTTTTTGAAGGAAGTTGCTTCGTGTACAATTACAGGGGTGCATTTCACATGTGTAAATAGTGGGTCCTGTGAGATGATTCTAACCACTAGGCAATGGCATTCTAAGAAACTGTGTCGTAGATGTGTGAGAAACTGTGCAGGGTATACAGTTTGCCCTTGAACTGTGGATTTGAACTGCATGGGTCCACTTGTACATGGATTTTTTTTTTTTTTTTAATTCATTTTTATTGTTAGACTTATTGGGGTGACATCTGTTAGCAAGGATTACATAGGTTTCAGGCATACAATTCCACAGTGCATTGTCAACTTGATGCATAATAAGTTCACCACCTAATGTGACCCCTCTTTCCATCCCCTTATATTTAGCTTCCCCCCCTCCTCTCCCACCCCCTCC